>JAJONR010003412.1:0-11749 GCA_029582245.1 Solanum etuberosum | reverse complement strand
ATTTGGAGGATTTTGAAGACTTCTACATGCATATTTGGAAGATTTGAAGACTTCGACTAGCCGAGTTGGAGAATTTGAATACTTCAACTTGCAGACTTAAATAATCTGATGACTTCAACCAACATACTTAGAGAATTTGAAGTCTTTAATTCACAAACATGGAGGATTTAAAGACTTAATTCACATCCTTGTAAGGTTTGAAGACTTCAATTTGCATACTTGTCTAATTTGAGACCCTAATTTGCAGACTTGAAGAATTTGAAGATTTTAGCTTGCGTACTTAAAGAATTTGAAGATTTGAAATTATGTTGGAGAAAATTTTATTTCATAGGGGTTTTCCCCCATCGAGCCATAAATAATTGGTGTAAGTCTGAAGTTTGGTGAAAGAGTAGTGATAGAGTTACCTTTCATGTGAATAATTAAGTGGGATTATGTATTTTTTCAGATCCATGCGACAGAACTTAGAATGTAACTTTAAGCGCCTACGTACCCTAGTGAACAGAATCAAGTTATAACTTGGTTATCAAGCAATGATGTTTTAGTGTGTGTCCTAAATTTTTCCTAGGCCGTCTCTTTAAAGATTTTCAACCTAACAAACATTTTTTAAGGTGTCGTGCAGAGTTTATACTCATGCGGGCCAAGAGTAACAAGCAGTTTATGTTGTGTAACACCTCGAAAATTGGAAATTTAAAAAGGAAAGAAAAGTGTAGAAATTCTTCTGATACAATGGTCTACGAGTCCCATCTACGGACCGTCTATGTCCCGTACCCCTCCCATTTGGGTAGGGAATCCATAGAAAGAAGCAGAAGGATGAAATCACCCTAGGAATGCCTCTACTTATGCCTGGCTATAGGTTTCATCATTCTTTATTTTAGCTCGGTACAGAGGAAAGAGGGTCTATGAGCCATAGAAGGTGAGTCGTAAAACATGAGTTGAGTTTGGAAATTTTAAGTTTTTGAACTTCGACCTATGAGTTGACACGACAAACCATAGGAACTTGGACGAGTCGTAGATGGCTCTCGTGTAAAGGATTCAGAGATTTGGTTTAAGACCTCAGTCTTACAGAAGGCTTTTATGGGTTGTACTTGGTTCTACGGGTCACTTGGGTGTCTTGTAGAACTGATCTTGACTTAGTAAAATTTTGTACTTGAACTTGTATTCTACAGATGGGGTCTATGGACCGTAGGAATTTAGACGGACCATAGAAAGGTCTCGTGGAAAGTAAGGTGAATTTGTTTGGTTCGAAAATTAATAGGGCGTCATGCGGAAGCTTATAATTGTAAATCATAAGGCGATAAATTAGACGACACATAAAACTATACTAAACGACATAATATTATTATATGATATGACCAATTGGCATACATAATTAAAAACTAATAAAAAGACACTAAAACTGTAGAGAGTAAAATCTCTCCATAAACAAAACTCTCTAAACGACTACATTATGGATTCTATTGTGTAACGCTATGAGAATAGAGATCTTCAATTTAAAGATCTCCAAACTTTTCCTCTAAGAAAGAAAAAACCAAATATGGAAGAAAATTATATTTTTCTTTTAGAAAAAGTTCAGGCATTTATGGTAATACTCTGACTTTTCTTTAAGGAAAAAATAAACTTCTAATAAGGAAATAAAATCAGGGCAAAACCCTAACAAATCTCCCCTTTTGGCCGGATATTCTTGAAAAACCTTGATCCACCTTCTTTACATGCATGATAATTTTCGTTCTTCACATAGTCTTCATCACTGTTGCTTGTCATGGTTAAAAATAAAGTTTAAAATATATGGGTTAAAATGAATTAAAAATATTTTATTTTTATTTTCAAAGATGTAGTAGCAGAAATATTGAAAATATGGTTTAAATCTCTTCTCCACAGGTAGCTGGACAAAAATCTTCATTATCATCAAATTTATTGCAAATTGATTTGAAACCGCGTTGAACCTGTCTTCAACCTCGTTTCATTGGATCATTGAACCATGTCCTCTGATGTTGGGTTCGAAAATGATTAGGGCGTCATGCGGAAGCTTATAATTGCAAATCATAAGGCGATAAATTAGACGACACATAAAACTATACTAAAAGACATAATATTATTATATGATATGACCAATTGGCCTACATAATTAAAAACTAATAAAAAAATATTAAAACTGTAGAGAGTAAAATCTCCCCATAAATAAAAATCTCTAAACGACTACATTGTGGATTCTATTGTGTAATGCTATGAGAATAGAGATCTTTAATTTATAGATCTCTAAACTTTTCCTCTAAGAAAAAATAAACAAAATATGGAAGAAAATTATATTTTTCTTTTAGAAAAAGTTCAGGCATTTATGGTAATACTTTGACTTTTCTTTAAGGAAAAAATAAACTTCTAATAAGGAAAGAAAATCAGGGCAAAACCCTAACAAATCTTCCCTTTTGGCCGGATATTCTTGAAAAACCTTGATCCACCTTCTTTACATACATGATAATTTTTGTTCTTCACATAGTCTTCATCACTGTTGCTTGTCATGGTTAAAAATAAAGTTTAAAATATATGGGTTAAAAATGAATTAAAAATATTTTATTTTTATTTTCAAAGATGCAACAACAGAAATATTGAAAATATGGTTTAAATCTCTTCTCCACATGTAGCTGGACAAAAATCTTCATTATCATCAAATTTATTGCAAATTGATTTGAAACCGCGTTGAAACTGTCTTCAACCTCGTTTCATTGGATCATTGAAGCATGTGTTCTGATACCACTTGTTGGGTTCGAAAATGATTAGGGCGTCATGCGGAAGCTTATATTTGCAAATCATAAGGCGATAAATTAGACGACACATAAAACTATACTAAAAGACATAATATTATTATATGATATGACCAATTGGCATACATAATTAAAAACTAATAAAAAGACACTAAAACTGTAGAGAGTAAAATTTCCCCATAAACAAAAATCACTAAACGACTACATTGTGGATTTCATTGTGTAACGCTATGAGAATAGAGATCTTCAATTTATAGATCTCCAAAAATTTACTCTAAGAAAGAATAAACAAAATATGGAAGAAAATTATATTTTTCTTTTAGAAAAAGTTCAGGCATTTATGCTAATACTCTGACTTTTCTTTAAAAAAAAATAAACTTCTAATAAGGAAAGAAAATCAGGGAAAAACCCTAACAAATCTCCCCTTTTGGCCGGATATTCTTGAAAAACCTTGATCCACCTTCTTTACATGCATGATAATTTTCGTTCTTCACATAGTCTTCATCATTGTTGCTTGTCATGATTAAAAATAAAGTTTCAAATATATGGGTTAAAAATGAATTAAAAATATTTTATTTTTATTTTCAAAGATGCAGTAGCAGAAATATTGAAAATATGGTTTAAATCTCTTCTCCACATGTAGCTGGACAAAAATCTTCATTATCATCAAATTTATTGCAAATTGATTTGAAACCGCGTTGAACCTGTCTTCAACCTCGTTTCATTGGATCATTGAACCATGTGCTCTGATACCACTTGTTGGGTTCGAAAATGATTAGGGCGTCATGCGGAAGCTTATAATTGCAAATCATATGGCGATAAATTAGACGACACATAAAACTATACTAAAAGACATAATATTATTATATGATATGACCAATTGGCCTACATAATTAAAAACTAATAAAAAAACATTAAAACTGTAGAGAGTAAAATCTCCACATAAACAAAAATCTCTAAAAAAACTACATTGTGGATTCTATTGTGTTATGCTATGAAAATAGGGATCTTCATTTTATAGATCTCCAATCTTTTTTTCTCTAAGGAAAAAATAAACCAAATATGGAAGAAAATTATATTTTCGTTTCAGAAAAAGTTTAGGCATTTATGGTAATACTTTGACATTTCTTTAAGGAAATTAAACTTCATATAAGGAAAGAAAATCAGGGCAAAACCCTAACAGAATTTGGGTTTCTGAAGTTGATTCTACGGTTGATCAGTACGGGTCGTAGTAAGTTTTATGGACCGTGGGTTCAAATCATAGAACCAGTCCGAAAATTTTAATTAAGGGTGTTTTGGGTCTTTTTCTACCCACCCAACCCCTAAACTGCGTTGTTTTGACCCTATAACCGGTTAAATCCTTCAAAAGTCCCTTAACTCTCAATCACTTCATAAAATCCCCAAATTCTCTCCAAGGTATTGTTCTAAAATTCTCTCTAAAGATCACGGAAGAAGAAGCTAGGGCTTCCAAATCATGTCTCCTTTTTCACCAGACAATTTTAATTAAGGGTGTTTTGGGTCTTTTCCTACCTACCCAACCCCTAAACTACGTCGTTTTGACCCTATAATTGATTTAACCCTTCAAAAAACCCTTAACTCTAAATCACTTCATAAAATCCCCAAATTCCCTCAAAGGTTTTCTTCTAAAAAAAATTCTCAAGATAACGGAAGATGAAGCTAGGTTTTTCAAATCAAGTCGTACTTTTCACCAGTTCTTTTGGGTTTTGAATCGCAAGGTATGTAGCGCTTCATCAATAGGTTGAATTCACCCATTGAGCCCCAAAGATTTCTCAATTATCCAAGTTCAATTTCATCAATTTGATTAGATTTTCATTTAATTCTTCATGGGTTCTAATTGTGTTAATTCATTGTTTGATTTTGACCTTATTATGATTTCTTTCCAATTAATTTCACCTGAACCATGCATTTTTTTCTAAGTGTTCACTGATCTTATATTCCATATGAGAGCATTCATTAGGGTTTGGTAGCCCTGGTGACTATACTCCTAGTCAGTCTAGCATTTGCTTGTAACTATTTTTGTACCACATTCTTTTTCATTTTCTTTTCATAATTACTTTTTAGTTTGTCTATATCTTTTGGAGACAAATCACCTTCTATACCATCTTCTTAATATTCTCCTCCATCCCCTCTTCATTTAAGTTATCTATTCCCTTATTGCTGTAATCCATCTGGTTGGTAACTTGAATTATCAATGGAGTCATCTCCTTATTCTATTCTTCTTTCAAAACGATAGTTCTTTCATTCTTAGTGTGCTCTTTGTTTAAACTATTCTCCTGGACTGCTTGCCCTTCCCCTCTCTCTTTTTTCCTTGTCCTCTTATTAGCTAACGTTGTATTGATCAACTCGTTATTTTGTTTTTCTTCACTGGGATCTTTATAATTGCTTTTTGCAAACTTCTGATTCACCCATTCCTCTGTGTTTTCCTCTTTCTTTTGTATCTCTACTTCTTCCTCATGTCTTTTATCAACACTTTTGAGTGCATCAAACACATTTAGTCACTTCAATGCCTTCATGCTCTATATCATCCACTTCCCCTAGTACATTCCCATATTTATCTCTCATGTATTTGCTTTTCCTTGCTAGCGATTGGTACTTACTATGATTATAAATATGCTTATTCCTCACAACTTTTCCACTAGTCAGTACTCTCTCTTGATTTCCCTCTCTCTCTTCTTGCTTATTGTTATTCTCCATTGTCCCTTCTTGCTCATCTCTGTTGTGTAATTGAGGATGAATATTCCAATATTGTTTTTCATCATGCCTTTGCAGACAACATTCTTTACAATACTTTGGCATATGATTGTATTGTATTGTGATCCACTTTGATTTTAGTTCTCCTGTATTTTCATTCTCTTTGTTGATTTTAATTCTATGTGGTAATTTAGCTACCAAGCTACTTCAACTTTCACCATAGAGTAACTTGGTCTTTTCTGGTTCTTTGTTTCCATTTCTACTTTTAAAGGCTTCCCAACAACAAAAGCAATTGAAAAATTGCTTTCTTTGCAAAGAAATTTGGTGGCAGATCTTGCATGGATATCCAAGCTACATCAACTGTAGTTTCTACTACAAGCTCAAACTAAGGATCCTACTTTAATATTTGTATCTACCAGTACCCCTCATTAACCTTGATATAGTAAGTTGTTGTGGGCAGTAGTCAAACATACTCTTCTTGTAAAGGAAATCTAATAAATATGTGTCTACTATCCAAAACTATAATATTAAATTCGCTCTTGATTCCACATTGCTTTGGGATCGACTTTCTAAATTCTACAATTTCTAATTTGTCATATGAGAACTTTCCTATGATCGCATATTGTAGATTCTCCTATAATAAGGCTCTAGATCTCTGATGATTTCCATGTGACAGTAGGTTCCCCATGAATCATAATGACTAGTTTAATAGGTATTTTGGGACAATTATTAGCAATAGGTTTATGTTTTATCATGGTAGCATAGTTTGTAGAGGTGTGATTGGTTGTGGTTAGGTGGTAGTGGTTAGTTGATGAAGAGTAGTAAATACCTCCGGTGGAAGTGGTCCACATAGGTGGTAGCCATCAAGTAACCGACTGCCTACCTAGGGTTTAGGATTATTATTTTTTATTTTTGCTATAGAGCCTTTCTTGTAGCTGACTTATTTGGCAATGGATTTTTTAGATGGTATTGTGAGACAAATAGAGTATTTCGACTTATATTTTATACATTGCATCTGTTGATGAGTTTGAGGTCTGTTTTGGGCGTCCCGTGAGCATACTCTAGGTTTTACTTTTTTTGCATTGCATCTGTTAAAGAGTTTGCATCATCTTTCATTGTATGATTGTGTGTGATAGGCTTGTAACTACCTCATATTGTCTTTATCTCTTTTTTATCTGTGTTCTAATATGATTTTAGTTAGTTGATGAATTTTTATAGTTAGCATTATTGTACCTCCTGTATTTATATAATTTCTATTGTACCTCCTGTATTTGAGCTCGGGTGAACTATGATGCCAACTTAGTACCCGTATTTTAGGACTCATACTACACTTCTACATCTTTTTCTGATGCAGCGCCTAATACGCTCATTGAATCATGACTCTTTCGTTGCCTTTTTTGATTAGATCGCGGTGAGATCTTAGCATTGGGAGACTAATTAATGTTTTCCCTCTTTTGTACTATCTATGTATTTTATATTTTTATCAAACAGATCTTTTGTGTATAGTCTCTTTCTGTACTTAGGCGCTCTTGTATCTGTGATACCAGGTTCAAAATTTAGTTCTTATTTATATTCGCCTTTCTTGGTAACTTTTGGGCATTTACTGTATATTTTGTATCGTTATGTACATATCTATGCTATAAACATATTATATATCTATTTTTCTTCTACATAGTTATATTGTAGCTTAAGTTTATCACTTGTTGTTTGGGTTTTAACTTTTCTACCAGATTTATGGTAGGCGTCATCATGATCTGATTTCGGGTCATGGCAATATAACATATTTTGCGTATGAGAGAAAATTAGCCAACTAAAATTTAGACTGGTTTAAACTAATTTTTCCAACTCGGATCATCCGGGTTATATTTTTTACTGATCATCCTTATCTATCCTCGCCCCTTGACACCCCCTACTTGATATCGTCTTTTTTCGTTCGTTTTTAAAACTACTTTTTATATTATAACCCATGACAAGGTTGTCTTATGGCCTTGGTATTTCAATCTATAGAGTATATCCCCTAATTAGTTTGAAATATTACGTTGGGTTGTCTTCTACAACTTTTTTACTTAATTTGGAATATATCTATTATTTTTCTTGATTAAGAAGGTCATTTTTTTCTCTATTCAGATTATAATTCTTATGTTTGATTTTTTTAAAAGTTTTGTTGGTGATCCAAAATTATCTAAGAAGTTGACAAAGAAAAAAATTACCTCAATCTTTTAAATTAAAATTATTTATTCTTTGTCTATCTCTTACCATGATATAATTAGTAAAAAGTTAATTATAGGGATGCTACTTTGTTGACCATTTTTTACATATAAAGATCTCATAGTCTTATAAATATAGGCTTATTTTCTCCACATTTTATCACTATATCTGAAGACTCAGAGGTGATTTCCTCTCTTGTCCTTTCATTTCTCATATATAGTTTAGGAAAATTTATTTATATTCTAATTTCTTTATTTTGCTAAGAATCTTTTATATATTAGTAAGAACTATAAAGAAGTCGAGAAAGATTTTCCATCTTTTATATATATATATATATGCACACACCATTGTCTTGTATATCGATTTTTAGAGTACAAATTAATATCTATGTCCCAACTTTTTTATTTTATTTTTATTCATTTTTGTTCAACTTGACACATATGTTCTAACATTCTTTTCCCACCTTTATACAGGTTTGAGTTGGAATTGATTATTACTTGAAGCACACTTGGTCAAACTTAACGTTGTAGGTAACTTATAACTCTTTTTTGTATATAGAATAACATTTTATTTCCTTTTAATTAATGTCAAAGCTTATTATTTGAGCATCTCTTTTTTTCTCTATTATTTTCCTCTTGTTATTTTGTTACTAGTTCTAAGGATTCTATGAATCTGTGGCAAATGTTTCCTTATTCCAAAGATTATAAATCCAAATTTTGTATTGCAACATATAAAAATTTTGGAAAGGAAAAAATACTATCACCTAGAAGTACATGGTATTAATTTATAATTCTGAATTATTTGTTTCGATTTATCTCTTATGACATATGTTGACTTAACACACCCCTTATGAAAGAATTTACAAGTTATTTTTTTTAACTAAATAATTTTTTTTTATTCTTTAATATTTTAAGTTTGACTACTACTACTACTACTACTTTATTTAGTTATTTAATGATAATGATAGTATTAGATTAAAACAATAAAATTCACTAATTTTTTCTAAAAGGCACAAGTAAAAAATTTAGTGTTTTGGATAAGGGCCAAGTAAAATTAAATAAAAAAAATGACTGGACATATTCTATTTTAGCAAGTTCCTAAATATATAATTTTTTAAAATAATTAATGTTGAAATAGTTCTACTTATGAAAAAAGAAAGCCTTCCTTTAACTACTTTTCTTAAACCTACAAATATTTTCAATTTTATCGTTTTTCCCCTATTCATATTTTTCATTGTCTTACTGTTGTCTATTCAATTCTCTTTTTGTACTATAACTTAAAAATTTCTTTAATTGATTGAATAGAAATATATTTATTATATTTTGTACTATGTGCTACAAAACTTATACTTTACATTTTTGTGCTAGATAAATAAATTGTATGAGTTAATATTTTTTTACTATTTATTATACAGGAAATTTTTGAAATAATAATGTCGTCAAATGTAAAATCTTTCACAAAAGAAAGCACCATAATGAAGCAACAATATCCTATGCTTTTCGGAGTTCTATTGATCCCAAACAATCAAATTGTTACGGTAAGTTTTCCATTCTTTAATTTTACCACTAATGAAAATGTTGTTTGAATTAATATTTATATTACAAGCTAATATACATTATATTGATTATATTTAATATATATCAAATATTATTTTAAAAGAGATGTGTATAATAATTTATAATATGTACTACTTTAATTATGATTATGGATGCAAACTTTAATTTATTTTCTATTTCATGATAAGGAATAAATCTCAAAATTCCTTACATACATGTTCATAAAGGCTGAAAACATACCCCTAATATCACCATCCATGATCCAAATGATTAATAATTATATTGAAAAATATTAAACATCAATTAAAAATAATGCATCTCCATAAAAAGAGGTGGAGAATGTCAAAACTGCAGCAATAATTATGTCCCCAGTTTGTTAAACATCCATAAAAATAATGCATCTCCATAAAAAGAGTGTACTGGTCCTAACTCTCTTGGTAGTTATAACTCATAAGATACTATACCAACTCTCTTCAAAATCTGGTACAAACCAGTATAACGGGGACTAACTTTTCCTTACTTTCAAAATATCATGACACCCGTCTTTAGTGAAACCTTCAATTAAATCCAATCATCCACTTCAAGTTCTAAGTCTCTGCACCTAACATCAATGTGGGACATCTGACGGCTCTGCACAATCTTCAACCTTTTCTAAGTAATATTAACATTTTCCATAGCCTAATGAACTATGTTTGTCCCTATCAATCTTGTTGAATCGAATACCTAGAAATATGTGCTTCTGCAATGATTCTATCTCTAAGACTATCCGCATTTAGAACATATAACCTACCTTGGTACTTCAAGACACCATTTCCCCATTTTTCAAATACCATCACCTTTTTCTTATGAACTGCTTCCTTTAAAAGGAGTACAATAGAGTCATTGTTCTACTTCTCTTTAACTTCTATCACTAGGAATGATTTAGACCCATTTTGAACAAGTACATCACCTTCTGCGAGTCTAAAAGACAAACACCCAAGCGTGCAAGTCTTTCCACTTCGTTGACCAACATTTTATTTCCCTCATCTACGTGGGTGGTACTTCCAATGGACAATCTACTTAGATAATTAACAGCTATGTTGGCCTTACATAGGTTGTAGAGAATACTCATATCATAATGCTAAAGTAATTTCAGTTATCTTCTTTCTCCAAGGTTCACTTCTTTCTAACTGAAAACATACTAAAGACTCTTGTGATCAATGAACACATCCATATGCACGCCATAATGAAAATGATGCCAAATCTTTAATGCAAATAGTAATGCTTCGAACTCGATATCGTAAATCGAATAATTCTTCTCATAAGCCTTGAGCTATGTGGAAGCATAAGCTACTTAGCATTCTGCATCAACACACAACAAAGGCCTACTTTATATAGGTCTTAAAAATTGTCTTAGTGATATCACTATCTCTAACTTTTAATTGAAGATAGTCGGATCTGGTCTATTTTAGAGAAACAAGTGGCACCATCAAGCTCATCAAACGATTCATCCATTCTAAGAAGATGAGACTTATTCTTTACGCTGACTTTGTTGAATGGGAGATACTCAATAAACATTCTAAGGAAACCATCTTTCTTTTGTATGAAAAGCACCAGATCACCTCAAGGAGAGACACTCGGTTTAATGAACCCTTATCAAAGAGATCTCTTAGTTACTTTTTTAACTTCTTTAACTCTACTCGAGCCCTTCTATATGGAGGAATAGAGATAGGTTGAGTATTATGAAGGTTATCTATTACAAAGTCTATTTCTCTATCAAGAGGGACTTCAGGAAGAGCGTATTATCCGGAAACAAAAACTTTACTACTAAGGTTCTACAATCGACATCGGCATAACAAGAATATAATCAGTCCATGCCTAGAATAATATAAAAAGCTACCAAATATAACTCAACTAAGTCAACCGTGGTGTCTTAATGATGGATTGAAGCGGTGCAATTTCTATAGACTCTGTTTTCCAATATAGACTCCCAAACCAAAGTGCAAACACTAAAAGGCTCTAGAAGTTGTTCAGGAATGAATAACAAACTTTACAACTATATACGGAGTCATAAAAGACAAGTTAGCACCTAGATCAAGTAGAGAATAAACATCTAAAGAGAATACTTTTAATAAAACAGTAATGACAATAGGTGAGCTTTCCTAATCCTGACAGCTAGAGATAGATTATAGATGCTTTTGACCTCACCCTATTCCTAATGTAGTGCCTTTCTAGGTAACCCTACCTACTGGAGTTGTTGAAGCAGACTGGGCCCTGTTGCCCGCATTACCTTATCGCATAGACAAACAATTACTAAGAAACTGACCCAACTGACTAGATTTGTAACATCCACTTGTTCAATCAAGACACTCCCCTTGATGAGCCTACTTTCCACAAGGTGTGTTTCAAGTACTTCCTTGTGACACACTTCCTTGTGCTTGAGAACTCTAAACTCTAAAATTCTAGTTGTTTTGAAATCTCTGTTCATTTCTATTTCTTGATGCAGGGGCACTAGTTGCTAATGGTGCAAGTCCA
>JAJONR010003410.1:0-30018 GCA_029582245.1 Solanum etuberosum | reverse complement strand
GGAATAGAAATAGGCTGGGTATCTGGAAGGAGATCAATTTCGAAGTCGATTTCCCTTTCGGGAGGAACTCCGGGAAGATCTTCTGGAAACACTTCTGGAACTCATTAACTACTGGAACTGACTCAAGAGTTGGGGTTTCGGAGCTTGAATCCTTAACCCAAACTAGATGATAGAGATAACCCTTAGAGATCATCTTTCTGGCCTTAAGGTAAGAAATGAATCGACCCATAGGCGCTAAGCTACTACCCTTCCATTATAAGATTGGTTCGACTGGAAACTGAAAATGAACAATCCTAGTTCTACAATCGACTGAGGCATAACAGGAATGTAACCAATCCATGCCTAGAATGATATCGAAGTCTACCATTTCTAACTCTACAAGATCTACTGAGGTGAATTTCTGAGAGACTGTGACAGGGCAATTTCTGTATACCCGTCTAGCTATAACTGGGTCACCGACTGGAGTAGAGACTGAGAAGGGTTTTGAGAGAGTTTCTGGACTAACTTCGAATTTGATTGCTATATAAGGAGTTACAAAGGAAAGAGTAGCCCCTGGATCTAACAAAGCATAAACATCTAAGTTAAAAACTCGTAACGTACCAGTGACCACATCAGAAGAATCTTCCTGATCCTGGCGAGCGTGAAGAGCGTACAACCTGTTTTGGCGCTGTCCACCACCTGTACCAGATGAGTTACCCTGCTGAGTCGGGTGACCTGCTGGTGCTGCTGAAGTTGTGGACTGAGCTCTACCATTATTACCTCCTTGACCCTGCTTAGAAGAAGGACAATCTCTCAACCTGTGACCAGTCTGACCACACCCAAAACACCCTTCCTTTCCTGCAAGGCACTTGCTCGGATGGTTCTTACCACACTTAGGAAAAGTTGAGTAGGTTCTGGTACCTGAAACACTCCCCTGAGACTTAGAGCCTGACACCCTACCTTTCTGATCCTGTCGGAACCTGGAGGATGGAGCACTAGCTGATGAAGGTGTCGGAGCTGAAGATTTCTGCTGAAACTGAGAGCGATTTCAACCACCCGATTTCTGTTGAGAGTACTCATAGTTACCTGTTCTAGCTTTCTTGTTGTCCTTAGCTATTTCCTTAAGCTTATCCCCCTCAACCTGCTGAGCATGGGTCATAAGCCTAGAGATGTTCATATTTTCCAGCAACATAACATTTATGTACTCTGTTTTCACTAAGTTTGACACTCCATACAGAAATTTGTTCATTTGACCCCTGGAATTAGCAACCATGTGAGGAGCATACCTAGAGAGTTGGGTGAACTTGAGTCCATATTGTTGGACTGTCATGTTACCTTGCCTCAAGTTCATGAACTCCTGAGCTCTTGCCTCTCTCAACTCTCTTGGGAAGAACCTGTCTAGAAAAGTCTCACTAAAGCATTCCCAAGTGATAGGAGCAGCATGTGTACCCCTGTTCTATTTCCATTGAGTATACCAGATATGAGCTACATCCTTAAGCTGATAGGATGCCAACTCTACACTATTATTACCTGTCACTTGCATCACTTCAAAGATCTTCTGGACCTCATCTATGAAGTTTTGGGGATCCTCACCAATCTGCGATCCTAAGAACTCAGGCGGATTCATCCTAATAAAATCACGAACTCTAGCTGTAGCTGACCCAACATTATCTTTTGCAGGAGTTGGAACCTGCTAGTTGTTCTGATTAGTCACACTCTGAGCCAAAAGTTGGATAGCGTTCCGAAACTCTGCATTCGAAACTTCCTGATCTAGGACTGGAGGAGCTGCGTTAGCTCTATGAGGAGGCACGATCTGAGACGCATAATGATGAGTTAGAGAGCGATCATACCAACGCACGATAAGAATATCAAAAAAGTGAGGCTTTCCTAAAACACTTTGTAGCTTCCCCCTCATTAGATGTGGTGCACTTCACACCCATGAAAAGAACTCTACTTAGTGTGGCTTTTCAGACATCCTAGGACACTTAAACCTAATGCTCTGATACCAAGTGTGTCACTCCCCGAGCTACCCCAGGACGCGAACACAGGACCTAGGATCACGAGTGACCCCAAGCTAACCCTGCTGCATAATATAAGCATACTATGATAACTAAAATAAAATAATTCTGTGCGGAAGCTTAAATATGAGATAAACTAAAAGTGATGGGGAATACCCATTCTAAATCTGGATATATAATCTGAGATTTTAACGACAACTGAAAGGTCAAACTCAAATGCTAAAGATGATTCTAACTATGTCTAAAATAAAGCCTCTAACAGAGTAGAGATGCTGGGACATGCCCCAGCTAAATCTAGCAAAAACCGAAACTAAAGACTGAAAGTAGAAAGATAATCATGTCAATCGTCATTGAAGAATGAGGACTCACCACTGATGCTGCTGAACTGAAGATCGGGAATCGATCTATGTTTGATCAGGAAGCTGAGAACCTGGACCTACATCACGAGAAGATGTAGTGCAGAGTATACGTCAGTACTTGAAAGGTACTGAGCATGCAGGATAGAGTGAAGCTGAACAATATAAACATAACTGAACCAAGCATATAATTGAGCAATGATATAAGATAAGCATGATACTATACTGGAAATACTGAACATGAACTAACTAAATGCAATGACCAAGTTTATAACATGCTGAGACTGAAATCTGACTGTAACTGATAACATGGTCAATTCAATAGAATCTGACTGTGAGGGAGCTACTAATAACCGACATAAAACCACATGAGCTAAATGTGGAGTCCGATATATACGCCCCATCGAGAGGACCCAATATACCCTGCCAGAGGTATAGAGGCATGACTGGCATGATTAGTAAACTGATGCCCACATAGGGGATTTACAACCTACGGGACACGTAGTTCTGAGACTTGAGGGTGACTGACCCTAGTCCAACCCGGTATTAAGTCTACTCCCAACTGATTATGTAAATAACACATTATGACTGAATTTATGTAATACTTGATAACTCAAAATACTGACATGTTAACTGAGAATGCAACATTAATGTACTGATAATGAAACATTTGAATCTGAGGCATGTATATCTGAAATAACTGACCTAACATGTGTAATTCATGAACTAAAAGAACTACATAGCTAGGTTTCTGAGTTTACGAAAGCATCTACGCAAAACATTACTAAAATCACGATAATCTAATTAGGAACATTAAAGTAACTAATTCATAATGATTTGCTGAAATTCTAGAAACCCTAGGTCTAGATAATATGAAGGGAATCATGAATCTGACTGAATTCTAGGGACCCAATGGGCGAAAGGAACCCACTAGTGAAATCCCACATACCTGGTGACGAAATTCACGGAGAAATCTTTTAATTTTGGGGCTAGAACTGATGAAAACTCGCTGCATTCTTGAACTAGGGTTGCTCGACTTTGTCCTCTATTTTGCTCTAAGTTTGATGATTTTTTTGTGAATAATTGATTAGGTTAGGTTCTAATTAGTTTACTAGGCTAAAACTGACCAAAACTACGTAGTTTATGGGTCAACGACGTAGTTTAGGGGTCCAACGCATAAGGCAAAGACTAAACGACCCCAACTTAAAATTTGCTGAAGCCACCGATGGGACTGATCCACGATCCGTCCTGTCAGTCCATCGATCGACTTCAGAGACCAGGTTCTGAGGGTTCCTGAGGGTCTCGACCTACGGACGGATCGACGGTCCGTGGACTGATCCATGATCTGTCATGTCCGACCGTGGGTCATGCCTTAGAATAGTTTTTCTCTGAGTTTCTAGGGAGGGTTGCAGGTGGCCATCCACGGACCACCAAGACGGGCCGTGGGTGGCAACCGTGGGTTGCACCTGCAACTTCTGGAAATCTGCATTTTGGTATGTTTTCGGATACGGGGTGTTACACTTGAACTCTGTACTCTGATACCAAGTTTGTCACACCCCGAGCCTACACCCTGGCGGGACTGGCACTCGAGAACCATTGTTGGCCCCAAGCGAACCCTTGGCCTGGCTTAACTCTTAGCAGAAGACTTACTCATGATAAAAGAAGGTATTGAAATACAATCATAACTAAACTGTCTCAATTAATAACTTAGAATGTTTTAAAGGTAAACATTCAGCTGGCCAACATGGCAACTCAAGTCTCAACATCAATACTGAAAATAGAAAAGACTCAAGAACTAACAATAACTAACTGTCTATGAAGCCTCTAACAACTGAGATGGACGCCGGGAAAAGACCCACAACATCCTAAATAACTAGAATACTGAAACAATAAAAAGGGGATCCTCCAGAAGCAAGAAGGCTCACCAACAACTTTGAAGCTCAACTGGATCAACGAAGTGCCGGATGTTGATCCTGGTTACTTGTATCTGCATCATAAAAAGATGTAGGCCAACTGGCATCAGTACATTGAATCTACGAGCATGCGAGGGGAATTCTAAAACAAGACATAAGCTTGAAAAGGAACTTGAAGAACATACCTGGTTTCAACTCAACTCATTTCAATATAAAGCAGTAATGTAAATGCAATATAAAGAAAAGCTTTTAAAACATGTGGATAACAACTCTATGTATTGAAAAATACAATAATACTCTGTTTGAATGCAAGGATACAATTTAAACTCTGCTTGTATATGAAAATACAATATAGCTCTGTGTATGTAAGAGTAAAAGAGTAAAATTTTGATAATTTTTTTTCTTTCGATATTCTAAGGTCATTGGTACAGTTTGAGAATTTTTTGAGGTGTTTTAATGTACTTTTCTTGAGTTTTATATGTTTCGTACATATACGAGGAAAAATTAATTTTTTTATAATTTTTCGGTCATTTACGAAAAAGAGTAAAATTTACATCATTTTTTTTGTTTCGATAATCTAAGGCCATTGGTGCAGTTTGAGAACTTTTTGAGGTGTTTTGATGTACTTTTCTTGATTTTTATATGCTTCGTACATTTACGAGGAAAAATTGAATTTTTTGTTATTTTTTCGGACAGTTACAAAAAGAGTAAAATTTTGATCCTTTTTTTGTTACAATATTCTTAGGTCATTGGTGCAGTTTGAGAATTTTTTGAGGTGTTTTGATGTACTTTTCTTGATTTTTATATGTTTCTTACATTTACGAGGAAAAATTAAATTTGTTGTTATTTTTTGGACAGTTACGAAAAAGAGTAAAATTTTGATCATTTTTTTTGTTTCGATATTCTAAGGTCATTGGTGCAGTTTGAGAATTTTTTGAGGTGTTTTGATTTACTTTTCTTGATTTTTATATGTTTCGTATATTTACGAGGATAAATTAATTTTTTTATTATTTTTTGGACAGTTAAGAAAAAGAGTAAAATTTTGATCAATTTTTTTGTTTCGATATTCTAACGTCATTGGTGCAGTTTGAGAATTTTTTAAGGTATTTTGATGTACTTTTCATGATTATTATATGTTTCATACATTTACTAGGAAAAATTAAATATTTTGTTATTTTCCGGACAGTTCTGAAAAAGAGTAAAATGTTGATCATTTTTTTGTTTCGATATTCTAAAGTCATTGGTGTTGTTTGAGAATTTTTTGAGGTGTTTTGATGTATTTTTCTTGATATTTATATGTTTCGTACATTTACGAGGAAAAGTTAAATTTTTTGTCATTTTTTGGACAGTTAAGAAAAAGAGTATAATTTTGATATTTTTTTTGTTTCTATATTCTAAGGTCATTGGTGCAGTTTGAGAATTTTTTGAGGTGTTTTGGTGTACTTTTCTTGATTTTTATATGTTTCGTACATTTATGAGGAAAAAATATTTTTTTTGTTATTTTTCGGACAGTTACGAAATAGTGTAAAATTTTGAATATTTTTTTATTTTGATATTCTAAGGTCATTGGTGCAGTTTGAGAATTTTTTGAGGTGTTTTGATGTACTTTTTTTTATATTTATATGTTTCGTACATTTACGAGGAAAAATTAAATTTGTTGTTATTTTTCGGACAGTTACGAAAAAGTGTAAAATTTTGATCATTTTTTTGTTTCGATATTCTAAGGTCATTGGTCAGTTTGAGAATTTTTTGAGGTGTTTTGATGTACTTTTCTTGATTTTATATGTTGCGTAAATTTACGAGTAAAAAAAAAAAATTGTTATTTTTCGAACAGTTACGAAAAAGAGTAAAATTTTGATCATTTTTTTGTTTCAATATTTTTAGGTCATTGGTGCAGTTTGAATTTTTTTTGAGGTGTTTGGATGTAGTTTTCTTTATTTTTATATGTTTCGTACATTTACGAGGAAAAATTAATTTTTTTGTAATTTATCGGTCAGTTACGAAAAATAGTAAAATTTAGATCTCTTTTTTTGTTTCGATAATCTAAGGTCATTGGTAGAGAGAGTTTGAGAATTTTTTGTGGTGGTTTTATTTACTTTTCTTGATTTTTATATGTTTCATACATTTACGAGGAAAAAATAATTTTTTTGTTATTTTTCACGAAAAAGAGAAAAAATTTGATCATTTTTTTTCCGATATTCTAAGGTCATTGGTGCAGTTTGAGAATTTTTTGAGGTGTTTTGATGTAGTTTTCTTGATTTTTATATGTTTCGTACATTTACGAGGAAAAACTAATTTTTTTGTTATTTTTCAGACAGTTACGAAATAGAGGAAAATTATGAATATTTTTTTATTTCGATATTCTAAGGTCATTGGTGCAGTTTGAGAATTTTTTGAGGTGTTTTGATGTAGTTTTTATATTTATATGTTTCGTACATTTACGAGGAAAAATTAATTTTTTTGTTATTTTTCGGACAGTTACGAAAAAGTGTAAATTTTTTATCATTTTTTTGGTTCAATATTATAAGGTCATTGATGCAGTTTTGGAATTTTTTGAGGTGTTTTGATGTACTTTTCTTGATTTTTATATGTTGCGTAAATTTACAAGTAAAAAAAAAAATTGTTATTTTTCGGACAGTTACGAAAAAGAGTAAAATTTTGATCATTTTTTTGTTTCAATATTTTTAGGTCATTGGTGCAGTTTGAATTTTTTTTGAGGTGTTTGGATGTACTTTTCTTTATTTTTATATGTTTCGTACATTTACGAGGAAAAATTGAATTTTTTGTAATTTATCGGTTAGTTACGAAAAATAGTAAAATTTAGATCTCTTTTTTTGTTTCGATAATCTAAGTTCATTGGTAGAGAGAGTTTGAGAATTTTTTGAGGTGTTTTTATGTACTTTTCTTGATTTTTATATGTTTCGTACATTTACGAGAAAAAAAATATTTTTTTGTTATTTTTCACGAAAAAGAGAAAAAAATTGATCATTTTTTTCTGATATTCTAAGGTCATTAGTGCAGTTTGAGAATTTTTTGAGGTGTTTTAATGTAGTTTTGTTGATTTTTATATGTTTCGTACATTTACAAGGAAAAAATAATTTTTTTGTTATTTTTCAGACAGTTACGAAATAGAGTAAAATTATGAATATTTTTTTATTTCGATATTCTAAGGTCATTGGTGCAGTTTCAGAATTTTTTGAGGTGTTGTGATGTAGTTTTTTTATATTTATATGTTTCGTACATTTACGAGAAAAATTAATTTTTTTGTTATTTTTCGGATAGTTACGAAAAAGTGTAAAATTTTGATCTTTTTTTTTTCGATATTCTAAGGTCATTGATGCAGTTTTGGAATTTTTTGAGGTGTTTTGATGTACTTTTCTTGATTTTTATATGTTTCGTAAATTTACGAGTAATAAATATTTTTTTTGATATTTTTCGGACAGTTACGAAAAAGAATAAAATTTTGATCATTTTTTTTGTTTGATATTTTCAGGTCATTGGTGCAGTTTGAAATTTTTTTGAGGTGTTTGGATGTACTTTTCTTGATTTTTATATGTTTCGTACATTTACGAGGAAAAATTAATTTTTTTATAAATTATCGGTCAGTTACGAAAAAGAGTAAAATTTAGATCATTTTTTTTTGTTTCGATAATCTAAGGTCATTGATATTTTTTGAGGTGTTTTGATGTACTTTTCTTGATTTTTATATGTTTCATACATTTACGAGGAAAAAATAATCTTTTTGTTATTTTTCACGTAAAAGAGAAAAAATTTGATCATTTTTTTTCGATAGTGTAAGGTCATTGGTGCAATTTGAGAATTTTTTGAGCTGTTTTGAAATACTTTTCTTGATTTTTATATGTTTCGTACATTTAGGAGGCAAAATTAATCGTTTTGTTATTTTTCAGACAATTACGAAAAAGAGTAAAATTATGATCATTTTTTAGTTTCGTTATTCTAAGGTCATTGGTGCAGTTAGAGAATTTTTTGAGGTGTTATGATGTACTTTTCTAGATCTTTATATGTTTCATATATTTATGAGGAAAAAATAAACTTTTTGTTATTTTTCGGACATTTATGAAAAAGAGTAAAATTTTGATCATTATTTTGTTTCGATACTCTAAGGTCATTGGTGCAATTTCGAGAATTTTTTGAGGTGTTTTGAAATACATTTCATGATTTTTATACGTTTCGTACATTTAGGAGGAAAAATTAATTTTTTTGTTATTTTTCAGACAGTTACGAAAAAGAGTAAAATTATGATCATTTTTTTGTTTCGTTATTCTAAGGTAATTGGTGCAGTTTGAGAATTTTTTGAGGTGTTATGATGTACTTTTCTAGATCTTTATGTGTTTCATATATTTACAAGAAAAAATAAACTTTTTTTTATTTTTTGGACTGTTATGAAAAAAGAGTAAATTTTTGATCATTATTCTGTTTCGATATTCTAAGGTCAGTGGTGAGGTTTAAGAATTTTTTGAGGTGTTCTGATGTACTTTTTTTTATTTTTATATGTTTAATACATTTACTAGAAAAAAATATTTTTTTTGTTATTTTTCGGACACTTCCGAAAAAGAGTAAAATTTGATCATTTTTTTGTTTCGATATTCTAAGGTCATTGGTGCAGTTTGAGAATTTTTTGAGGTGTTTTGATCTACTTTTCTTGATTTTTATATGTATTAAACATTTACGAGGAAAAAGAGTAATAGTTTGATCATTTTTTTTGTTTCGATATTTTAAGGTCATTGATGCAGTTCGAGAATTTTTTGACGTGTTTTGATGTACTTTTCTTGATTTTTATATGTTTCATACAATTACGAGGAAAAATCAATTTTTATTTTATTTATCGGACTGTTACGAAAAAGGAGTAAAAATTTTGATCATTTTTTGGTTTCGATATTCTAAGGTTATTGGTGCAGTTTGAAATTTTTTTGAGGTGTTTTGATATACTTTACTTGATATTTATATGTTTCGTACATTTACGAGGAAAAAATAATTTTTTTGTTATTTTTCGGACAATTAGGTAAAAGAGTTAAATTTTGATCATTTTTTTGTTTCGATATTCTGAGGTCAGTGGTGCAATTTGAGAACTTTTTAAGTTGTTTTGATGTACTTTTCTTGATTTTTATATGTTTCGTACAGTTACGAGGAAAAAATAAATTTTTGTTATTTTTAGGACAGTTAGGAAAAAGTGTAAAATTTTGATGAATTTTTTGTTTCGATATTCTAAGGTCATTGGTGCAGTTTGAGAATTTTTTGATGTGTTTTGATGTACTTTTCTTGATAATTATATGTTTCGTCCATTTACGAGGAAAAATTAATTTTTTTGTTATTTTTCGGACAGTTAGGAAAAAGAGTAAAAATTTTGATCATTTTTTTGTTTCGATATTCTAAGGTCATTGGTGCAGTTTGAGAATTTTTTGAGGTGTTTTGATTTACTTTTCTTGATATTTATATGTTTCGTACATTTACGAGGAAAAAATAATGTTTTTGTTATTTTTCGGACAGTTAGGAAAAACAGTAAAATTTTGATCATTTTTTTGTTTCGATATTCTAAGGTCATTGGTGCAGTTTGAGAATTTTTTGAGGTGTTTTGATGTACTTTTCTTGATTTTTATATGTTTCGTACATTTACAAGGAAACTTTAAATTTTTTGTTATTTTTCTGAAATTTTGGAAAAAGACTAATATTTTGATCATTTTTTTGTTTCGATATTCTAAGGTCATTGATGCAGTTTGAGAATGATTTGAGGTGTTTTCATGTACTTTTCTTGATTTTAATATGTTTCGTACATTTCGAGGAAAAAATATTTTTTTTGTTATTTTTCAGACAGTTACGAACAAGAGTAAAATTTTGATCATTTTTTTTCTTTCGATATTCTAAGGTCATTGGTGCAGTTTGAGAATTTGTTGCGATGTTTTGATTTACTTTTCTTGATTTTTATATGTTTTAAACATTTACGTGGAAAAATTAAATTTTTTGTTATTTTTCGGACAGTTAATAAAACAAGTAAATTTTTCATAATTTTTGTTGTTTCGATATTCTAAGGTAATTGGTGCAGTTTGAGAATTATTTGAGGTGTTTTGATGTACTTTTCTTGATTTTTATATGTTTCGTACATATAAGATGAAAAATTAAATTTTTTGTTATTTTTCGGACAGTTACGATAAAGAGTACAATTCTGATTATTTTTTTATTTCGATATTTTAAGGTCATTGGTGCAGTTTGAAAATTTTTTGAGGTGGTTTTATGTACCTTTTTTTAATATTTATAAGTTTCGTACATTTACGAGGAAATATTTAATTTTTTTGTTACTTTTCGGACAGTTACGAAAATGAGTAAAATTTTGATCATTTTTTATTTCGATATTCTAAGGTCATAGGGGCAATTTGAGAATTTTTTGAGGTGTTTTGATATACTTTTCTTGATTTTTATATGTTTCATATATTTACGAAGAAAAATTAATTTTTTTGTTATTTTTCGGACAGTTATGAAAAAGTGTAAATTTTGATCATTTTTTTGTTTCGATATTGTAACGTCATTGGTGCAGTTTGATTTTTTTTTTTAGGTTTTTTGATGTAATTTTCTTGATTCTTATATGTTTCGTACATTTACGAGGAAAAATTATTTTTTTGTTATTTTTCGGACAGTTACAAAAAAGAGAAAAAATTTGTCCATTTGTTTTTTTTGATATATACTTAGGTCATTGGTTGAGTTTGAGAAATTTTTGAGGTGTTTTGATGTAATTTTCTTGATTTTTATATGTTTCGTACATTTACGAGGAAAAAATAAATTTTTTATTATTTGTCGGACAGTTCCGAAAAAGAGTAAAATTTTGATTAATTTTTTTTCGATATTCTAAGGTCATTTGTGCAGTTTGTGAATTTATTGAGGTGTTTTGATGTACTTTTTTTTTTTTTATATGTTTCGTACATTTACGAGAAAAAATAATTTTTTTGTTATTTTTTGGACAGTTACGGAAAAATGTAAAATTTTGATCATTTTTTTCTTTCGATATTCTAAGGTCATTGGTGCAGTTTGAGAATTTTTTGATGTGTTTTGATGTACTTTTCTTGATTTTTATATGTTTCATACATTTATGAGAAAAACTTAATTTTTTTGTTATTTTTCAGACAGTTACGAAAAAGAATAAAATTTTGATCTTTTTTCGTTTCGATATTCTAAGGTCATTTGTGCAGTTTGAGAATTTTTTAAGGTGTTTTGATGTACTTTTCTTGATTTTTATGTGTTTCGTACATTTACAAGGAAACTCTAAATTTTTTGATATTTTTCGGACATTTAGGAAAAAGAGTAATATTTTGATCATTTTTTTATTTCGATATTCTAAAGTCATTCATGCAGTTTGAGTATTTTTTGAGGAGTTTTGATGAACTTTTCTTGATTTTTATATGTTTCGTACAATTACGAGGAAAAATCAATTTTTTTTTTATTTCTCGGACAGTTACGAAAAAAGAATAAAAATTTTGATCATTTTTTGGTTTCGATATTCTAAGGTTATTGGTGCAGATTGAGAATTTTTTGAGGTGTTTTGATGTACTTTTCTTGATATTTATATGTTTCGTACATTTACGAGGAAAAAATAATTTTTTTGTTATTTTTTGGACAGTTAGGAAAAAGAGTAAAATTTTGATCTTTTTTTGTTTTGATATTCTAAGGTCATTGGTGCAGTTTGAGAACTTTTTAAGGTGTTTTGATTTACTTTTCTTGATTTTTATATGTTTCGTACATTTATGAGAAAAAATTAACTTTTTGTTATTTTTCGAACAGTTAGGAAAAAGTGTAAAATTGTGATCATTTTTTTGTGTCGATATTCTAAGGTAATCGGTGCAATTTGAGAATTTTTTGAGGTTTTTTGATGTACTTTTCTTGATATTTATATGTTTCGTATATTTACGAGGAAAAAATAATTTTTTTGTTATTTTTCGGATAGTTAGGAAAAAGTGTAAAACTTTGGATCATTTTTTTGTTTCGATATTCTAAGGTCATTGGTGCAGTTTGAGAATTTTTTGAGGTGTTTTGATGTATTTTTCTTGATATTTATATGTTTCGTACATTTACGAAGAAAAAATATTTTTTTTGTTATTTTTCGGACAGTAAGGAAAAAGTGTAAAATTTTTATTATTTTTTTGTTTCTATATTCTAAGGTCATTGATGCAGTTTGAGAGTTTTTTGAGGTGTTTTGATGTACTTTTCTTGATTTTTATATGTTTCGTACTTTTACGAGGAAAAGTTAAATTTTTTGTTATTTTTCGGAATTTTACGAATAAAAGAGTAAATTTTTGATTATTTTTTTGATTTAATATTTTAAAGTCGTTGGTGCAGTTTGAGAATTTTTTGAGCTGTTTTGATGTACTTTTCTTGATTATTATATGTTTCGTATATTTACAAGGAAAAAATAATTTTTTTGTTATTTTTTCAGACTGTTACGAAAAAGAGTTAAATTTTGATCATTTTTTTGTTTCAAAATTCTAACATTGGTGCAGTTTGAAATTTTTTTGAGGTGTTTTTATGTACTTTTCTTGATTTTTATATGTTTCGTACATTTACGAGGTAAAATAATTTTTTTTATTTTCCAGACAGTTATGAAAATGAATAAAATTTTGATCATTTTTTTGAGGTGTTTTGATGTAATTTTATTGATTTTTATATGTTTCGTACTTTTACGAAGAAAAAATAATTTTTTTGTTATTTTTCGGACAGTAACGAAAAAGAGTAAAATTTAGATCATTTTTTTGTTTCGATATTCTAAGGTAGTTGGTGCAGTTATAGAATTTTTTGAGGTGTTTTGATGTACTTTTCTTGATTTTTATATGTTTCGTACAGTTACAAGGAAAAAAATAACTTTTTGTTACTTTTCGGACAGTTACGAAGTAAGGTAAAATTTTGATCATTTTTTTGTTTCGATATTCTAAGGTCATTGGTGTAGTTTTAGATTTTTTTTAGGTGTTTTGATGTACTTTTCTTGATTTTTATATGTTTCATAAATTTAACAGGAAAAAATAATTTTTTTGTTATTTTTCGGACAGTTACGAAAAAGCGTAAAATTTTGATCATTTTTTTGTTTCGATATTCTAAGGTCAATGATGCAGTTTTAAATTTTTTTGAGGTGTTTTGATATACTTTTCTTGATTTTATATGTTTCGTACATTTACTAGGAAAAAATAATTTTTTTGTTATTTTTTGAAAAGTATCGAAAAAGAGTAAAATTTTGATCATTTTTTTGTTTCGATATTCTAATGTCAGTGGTGCAGTTTGAGAATTTTTTGAGGTATTTTTATGTATTTTTCTTGATTTTTATATGTTTCGTACATTTACCATGAAAAATTAAATTTTTTGTTATTTTTCGGACAGTTATGATAAAGATTAAAATTTTGATCATTTTTTTGTTTCGGTAGTCTAAGGTCATAGGTGCAGTTTGAGAATTTTTTGAGGTGTTTTGATGTACTTTTCTTTATTTTTATATGTTTCGTACATTTACGAGGAGAAATTAAATTTTTTGTTATTTTTCGGAAAGTTACGAAAAAGAGTAAAATTTTGATCATTTTTTTGTTTCGATAATCTAAGGTCATTGGTGCAGATTGAGAATTTTTTAAAGTGTTTTGATGTACATTTCTTTATTTTTATATGTTTCATACATTTACGAGGAAAAAAATTAATTTTTTTGTTATTTTTCAAACATTTTCGAAAAAGTGTAAAATTTCGATCACTTTTTTGTTTCGATATTCTAAGGTCATTGGTGTAGTTTGAGAATTTTTTGAGGTGTTTTGATGTACTTTTCTTTATTTTTATATGTTTCGTACATTTACTAGGAAAAATTATTATTTTTGTTATTTTTCGGACAATTACGAAAAAAACAGTAATATTTTATCATTTTTTTGTTTCTATATTCTTAGGTCATTGGTACAGTTTGAGAATTTTTTGATGTGTTTTGATGTACTTTTCTTGATTTTTATATGTTTCGTACATTTACGAGAATAAAATAATTTTTTTGTTATTTTTCGGACAGTATCGAAAAAGAGAAAACTTTCGATCATTTTTTTGTTTCGATATTCTCATGTCATTGGTGCAGTTTGAGAATTTTTTGAGGTGTTTTGATGTACTTTTCTTGATTCTTATATGTTTCGTTCATTTAGAGGAAAACTTATTTTTTTGTTGTTTTTCGTGTCACGATCCGAGTCTACACCCTGGACGTGGCCGGCACTCGAGAACCATTGTTGGTCCCCAAGCGAACCGTCATCCTGGCTGACTACAAGTGGAAGACTAACTCAAGCATACAGAAGCTTAAAAACTGAATAAAATTCATGAAACTCAAATGATTTGCACATGATATAAATAGAATATTCAACTAGCCAACAATAAGGAACTCAAGTCTTTAAAACATTTAATAAAATAAATGAAACAGACTTCTCAAACTCCATTGTCTATCTATGAAGCCTCTATTGTTACATAAGAATATCAGGTCAAGACCTACGACATCTCAAAACTACTATCGGTAAGGTAAAGGTAAAGTCCTCCGAAATATAAGAAGGCTCACCAAAGCTGACTCGAATATCCCATGATCTTGAATACCTGTATCTGCATCATGGAACGATGCAGGCCAAATGGCTCAGTACACGGAATGTACGAGCATGTAAGGGAAATTCTAAAGCATAAACATAAGCTTGAACTTGATAAAAAGGAATTTTTTTGTTATTTTTCGGACAGTTACGAAAAAGAGTAAAATTTTGACCATTTTTTTGTTTCGATATTCTAAGGTCATTGATGCAGTTTGAGAATTTTTTGAGGGGTTTTGATGTACTTTTCTTGATTTTTATATGTTTCGTACATTTAAGAGGAAAAGTTAAATTTTTGTTAGTTTTTGGGCAGTTACGAACAAAGGAGTAAATTTTTTATCATTTTTTTATTTGATACTCTAAGGTCGTTGGTGCAGTTTGAGAATTTTTTGAGGTGTTTTGATGTACTTTTCTTGATTTTTATATGTTTCGTACATTTACAAGGAAAAATTATTTTTTTTGTTTATTTTCGGACTATAACGAAAACAAGTTAAATTTTGATATTTTTTTGTTTCAATATTCTAAGGTCATTGGTGCAGTTTGAAAATTTATTGAGGTGTTTTGATTTACTTTTCTTGATTTTTATATGTTACGATTTTTATATGTTTCGTACATTTACGATTTTTATATGTTTCGTACATTTACAAAAAAAATGATCAACATTTTACTCTTTTTCGTAACTATCCGAAATATAACCAAAAAAAATCATTTTTTCCTCGTAAATGTACGAAACATATAAAAATCAATAAAAGTACATCAAAACACCTTAAAAATTCTCAAACTGTACCAATGACCTTAGAATATCAAAACAAAAAAAATGATCAAAATTTTACTATTTTTCATAACCGCCCGAATAATAAAATAAAAATTATTTTTTCCTCGTAAATGTACGAAACATATAAAAATCAAGAAAAGTACATCAGAACACCTCAAAAAAATCTCAAACTGCACCGATGACCTTAAAATATTGAAACAAAAAAATGATCAAAATTTTACGGTTTTTCATACCTTTCCGAAAAATAACAAAAAATTTATTTTTTCCTCGTAAATATGCGTAACATATAAAAATCAAGAAAAGTACATCAGAACACCTCAAAAAAATCTCAAACTACACCAATGACCTTAGAATATCGAAACAAAAGAATGATCAAAATTTTATTATTTTTCGTCACTATTCGAGAAATAAAAAAAATTAATTTTTCCTCTTAAATGTACGAAACAATTAAAAATCAAGAAAAGTACATCATAACACCTCAAAAAATTCTCAAACTGCACCAATTACCTTAGAATATCGAAACAAAAAAATAAACAAAATTTTACACTTTTTCGTAATTGCCCGAAAAATAACAAAAAAAATAATTTATCCTCGTAAATGTACGACACATATAAAAATCAAGAAATGTACATCAAAACACCTCAAAAAATTCTCAAACTGCACCAATGACATTAGAATATCGAAACAACAAAATGATCAAAAATTTACTGTTTTTCGTAACTTTCCGAAAAATAACAAAAAAATTATTTTTTCCTCGTAAATGTACGAAACATATAAAAATCAAGAAAAGTACATCAAAACACCTAAAAAAATTCTCAAACTGCCCCAATGACCTTAGAATATCGAAACAAAAAAATTATCAAAATTTTACTCTTTTTCGTAACTGTCAAAAAAATAACAAAAAAATTATTTTATCCTCGTAACTGTACGAAACATATAAAAATAAAGAAAAGTACATCGAAACAACTCAAAAAATTGTCAAACTGCACCAATGACTTTAGAATATCGAAACAACTGTCCGAAAAATAACAAAAAGTTTAATTTTTCCTTGTAAATGTACGAAACATATAAAAATCAAGAAAAGTACATCAAAACATATCAAAAAATTCTCAAACTGCACCAATGTCCTTTGAATATCGAAACAAGAAAATGATCAAACTTTTACTCTTTTTCGAAACTGTCCGAAAAATAACAAAAAAAAAAAAATTTCCTCGTAAATGTACGAAACATATAAAAATCAAGAAAAGTACATCATAACACCTCAAAAAATTCTCAAACTGCACCAATGACCTTAGAATATCGAAACAAAAAAATAAACAAAATTTTACTCTTTTTCGTAATTACCCGAAAGTAACAAAAAAATTAATTTATCCTCGTATATGTACGACACATATAAAAATCAAGAAATGTACATCAAAACACCTCAAAAATTTCTCAAACTGCACCAATGACCTTAGAATATCGAAACAAAAAAATAAACAAAATTTTACTCTTTTTCGTAATTGCCCGAAAAATAACAAAAAAATTAATTTATCTTCGTAAATGTACGACACATATAAAAATCAACAAAAGTACATCAAAACACCTCAAAAAATTCTTAAACTGCACCAATGATCTTAGAATATCGAAATAAAAAAATTGATCAAACTTTCACTCTTTTTCGTAACTTTCTGAAAAATAACAAAAAAATAATTTTACCTCGTTAATGTACGAAACATATAAAAATCAAGAAAAGTACTTAAAACCTCTCAAAAAATTCTTAAACTGCACCAATGACGTTAAAATATCGAACAAAAAATTCATAAAATTTTTACCCTTTTTCAAAACTGTCCGAAAAATTAAAAAAAAAACTATTTTTTCCTGCTAAATGTACGAAACATATAAAAATCAAGAAAAATACATCAAAACACCTCAAAAAATTCTCAATCTGCACCAATGAACTTAGAATATCGAAAGAAAAAAATGAACCAAATTTTACACTTTTTCGTAACTGACTGAAAAATAACAAAGAAATTATTTTTTCCTCGTAAATGTAAGAAACATATAAAAATAAAGAAAAGTACATGAAAACACGTCAAAAAATTCTCAAACTTCACCAATAACGTTAGAATATTGGAAAAAAAATTATCAAAATTTTACACTTTTTCGTTACTGTCCGAAACAAAACAAAAAATTTAATTTTTCCTTTGAAACATATAAAAATCAAGAAAAGTACATCAAAACACCTCAAAAAATTCTCTAACTTCACCAATAACGTTAGAATATCGAAACATAAAAATGATCAAAATTTGACTCTTTTTTCATAACTGTCCGAAAAATAACAAAAAATTATTTTTTCCTCGTAAATGTACGAAACATATAAAATTTAAGAAAAGTACATCAAAACACCTCAAACTGCACTAATGACCTTAGAATATCGAAACAAAAAAAATGATCAACATTTTACTCTTTTTCGTAACTATCCGAAATATAACAAAAAAAAATCATTTTTTCCTCGTAAATGTACGAAACATATAAAAATCAATAAAAGTACATCAAAACACCTTAAAAATTCTCAAACTGTACCAATGACCTTAGAATATCAAAACAAAAAAAATGATCAAAATTTTACTATTTTTCATAACCGCCCGAATAATAAAATAAAAATTATTTTTTCCTCGTAAATGTACGAAACATATAAAAATCAAGAAAAGTACATCAGAACACCTCAAAAAAATCTCAAACTGCAGCGATGACCTTAAAATATTGAAACAAAAAAATGATCAAAATTTTACGGTTTTTCATACCTTTCCGAAAAATAACAAAAAATTTATTTTTTCCTCGTAAATGTGCGTAACATATAAAAATCAAGAAAAGTACATCAGAACACCTCAAAAAAATCTCAAACTACACCAATGACCTTAGAATATCGAAACAAAAAAATGATCAAAATTTTATTATTTTTCGTCACTGTTCGAGAAATAAAAAAAAATTAATTTTTCCTCGTAAATGTACGAAACAATTAAAAATCAAGAAAAGAACATCATAACACCTCAAAAAATTCTCAAACTGCACCAATGACCTTAGAATATCGAAACAAAAAAATAAACAAAATTTTACTCTTTTTCGTAATTGCCCGAAAAATAACAAAAAAATTAATTTATCTTCGTAAATGTACGACACATACAAAAATCAACAAAAGTACATCAAAACACCTCAAAAAATTCTTAAACTGCACCAATGATCTTAGAATATCGAAATAAAAAAATTGATCAAACTTTTACTCTTTTTCGTAACTTTCCGAAAAATAACAAAAAAATTAATTTTTCCTCGTAAATGTACGAAACATATAAAAATCAAGAAAAGTACATCAAAACACCTAAAAAAATTCTCAAACTGCCCCAATGACCTTAGAATATCGAAACAAAAAAATTATCAAAATTTTACTCTTTTTCCTAACTGTCTGAAAAATAACAAATAATTTAATTTTTCCTCTTAAATGTACGAAACAATTAAATATCAAGAAAAGTTTATCAAAACACCTCAAAAATTCTCAAACTGCACCAATGAGCATAGAATATCGAACAAAAAAATGATCAAACTTTTACTATTATTCGTAACTGTCCAAAAAATAACAAATAATTTAATTTTTCCTCGTAAATGTACGAAACATATAAAAATCAAGAAAAGCACATCAGAACACTTAAAAAAAAAATCTCAAACTGCATCAATGACCTTAGAATATCGAAACAAAAAAATGATCAAAATTTCACTGCTTTTCGTAATTGTCCAAAAAATAACAAAAAATCTAATTTTTCTTCGTAAATGTACGAAACAAAGAAAAATCAAGAAAAGTACATCAAAACACAAAAATAAATTCTCAAACTGCAACAATGACCTTAGAATATCGAAACAAAAAAATGATCAAAATTTTACACTTTTTCATAATTGTCCGAAAAATAACAAAAAAATTCATTTTTCCCTCGTAAATGTACGAAACATATAAAAATCAAGAAAAGTACATCAAAACACCTTAAAAATTCTCAAACTTTACCAATGACCTTAGAATATCAAAACAAAAAAAATGATCAAAATTTTACTCTTTTTCATAACCGTCCGAAAAATAAAATAAAAATTTATTTTTCCTCGTAAATGTACGAAACATATAAAAATCAAGAAAAGTACATCAGAACACCTCAAAAAAATCTCAAACTGCACCGATGACCTTAAAGTATTGAAAGAAAAAAATGATCAAAATTTTACGGTTTTTAATACTTTTCCGAAAAATAACAAAAAAATTATTTTTTCCTCGTAAGGTACGAAACATATAAAAATCAAGAAAAGTACATCAGAACACCTCAAAAAAATCTCAAACTACACCAACGACCTTAGAATATCGAAATAAAAAATGATCAAAATTTTATTATTTTTCGTCACTGTCCGAGAAATAAAAAAAAATTCTTTTTTCCTCGTAAATGTACGAAACAATTAAAAATCAAGAAAAGTACATCATAACACCTCAAAAAATTCTCAAACTGCACCAATGACCTTAGAATATCGAAACAAAAAAATAAACAAAATTTTACTCTTTTTCGTAACTGCCCGAAAAATAACAAAAAAATTAATTTATCCTCGTAAATGTATGACACATATAAAAATCAAGAAATGTACATCAAAACACCTCAAAAAATTCTCAAACTGCACCAATGACATTAGAATATCGAAACAACAAAATGATCAAAAATTTACAGTTTTTCGTAACTGTCCGAAAAATAACAAAAAATTTAATTTTTCCTCGTAAATGTACCAAACATATATAAATCAAGAAAAGTAAATCAAAACACCTCAAAAAATTCTCAAACTGCCCAATGACCTTAGAATATCGAAACAAAAAATTATCAAAATTTTACTCTTTTTCGTATCTGTCTGAAAAATAACAAATAATTTATTTTTTCCTCTTAAATGTACGAAACAATTAAATATCAAGAAAAGTTTATCAAAACACCTCAAAAATTCTCAAACTGCACCAATGAGCATAGAATATCGAACAAAAAAATGATCAAAATTTTACACTTATTCGTAACTGTCCAAAAAATAACAAATAATTTAATTTTTCCTCGTAAATGTACGAAACATATAAAAAGCAAGAAAAGTACATCAGAACACCTTAAAAGAAAATCTCAAATTGCATCAATGACCTTAGAATATCGAAACAAAAAAATGATCAAAATTTCACACTTTTTCGTAACTGTCCAAAAAATTACAAAAAATCTAATTTTTCTTCGTAAATGTACGAAACATAGAAAAATCAAGAAAAGTACATCAAAACACAAAAATAAATTCTCAAACTGGAACAATGACCTTAGAATATCGAAACAAAAAAATGATCAAAATTTTACACTTTTTCGTAATTGTCCGAAAAATAACAAAAAAATTATTTTTTCCTCGTAAATGTACGAAACATATAAAAATCAAGAAAAGTATAATAAAACACCTCAAAAAATTCTCAAATTGCACCAATGACCTTATAATATCGAAACAAAAATTAATCAAAATTTTATTCTTTTTCGTAACTTCCCGAAAAATTAAAAAAAATTAATTTATTTTCGTAAAAGTACGAAACATATAAAAACAAGAAAAGTACATCAAAATACCTCAAAAAAAATCTAAAACTGCACCAATGAACTTGGAATATCAAAACAAAAAACTGATCAAACTTTTACTCTTTTTCGTAACTGTCGGAAAAATATGAAAAAAATTAATTTTTCCTCGTAAAAGTACGAAACATATAAAAATCAAGAAAAGTACATCAAAACACCTCAAAAAAATCTGAAACTTCACTAATGACATTAGAATATCGAAACAAAAAAATTGACAAAATTTTACTCTTTTTCGTAACTGTCCGACAAATAACATAAAAAATATTTTTTCCTCGTAAATGTACGAAACATATAAAAATCAAGAAAACTACATCATAATACCTCAAAAAATTATCAAACTGAACTAATGACTTTATAATATCGAAATAAAAAAATAACCAAAATTTTACACTTTTTCATAACCGTCCGAAAAATAAAATAAAAATTAAATTTTCCTCGTAAATGTACGAAACATATAAAAATCAAGAAAAGTGTATCAAAACACCTCAAAAAAATCTCAAACTGCACCGATGACCATAGAATATAGAAACAAAAAAATGATCAAAATTTTACGGTTTTTCATACCAGTCCGAAAAATAACAAAAAATTTATTTTTTCCCCGTAAATGTACGAAACATATAAAAATCAAGAAAAGTACATCAGAACACCTCAAAAAATTCTCAAACTGCACCAATGACCTTAGAATATCGAAACAAAAAATAATTAAAATTTTACTCTTTTTCGTAACAGCCCGAAAAATAACAAAAAATTTAATTTATCCTCGTAAATGTACGAAACATATAAAAATCAAGAAATATACATCAAAACACCTCAAAAAATTCCCAAACTGCACCAATGACACTAGAATATCGAAACAAAAAAATGATTAAAAATTTACTATTTTACGTAAATGTCCGAAAAATAACAAAAAAATTAATTTTTCCTCGTAAATGTACGAAACATATATAAATCAAGAAAGTACATCAAAACACCTCAAAAAATTCTCAAACTGCCCCAATGACCTTAGAATATCGAAACAAAAAAAATATAAAAAATTTACTCTTTTTCGTAACTGTCCGAAAAATAACAAATAATTTATTTTTTCCTCTTAAATGTACGAAACAATTAAATATCAAGAAAAGTTTATCGAAACACCTCAAAAATTCTCAAACTGCACCAATGAGCATAGAATATCGAACAAAAAAATGATCAAAATTTTACTCTTATTCATAACTGTCCAAAAAATAACAAATAATTTAATTTTTCCTCGTAAATGTACGAAACACATAAAAATCAAGAAAAGTACATCATAACACCTAAAAAAAATCTCAAACTGCACCAATGACCTTAGAATATCGAAACAAATAAATGATCAAAATTTCAATCTTTTTCGTAACTTTCCAAAAAATAACAAAAAATCTATTTTTTTCTCGTAAATGTACAAAACATAGAAAAATCAAGAAAAGTACATCAAAACACAAAAATAAATTATCAAACTGCACCAATGACCTTAGAATATCGAAACACAAAAATGATCCAAATTTTACACTTTTTCGTAATTGTCCAAAAAATAACAAAAAATTTTAATTTTTCCTCGTAGATGTACGAAACATATAAAAATCAAGAAAAGTACAATAAAACACCTCAAAAAATTCTAAAACTGCACCAATGACCTTATTATGAAATAAAAATTAATCAAAATTTTATTCTTTTTCGTTACTTCCCGAAAAATATCAGAAAAATAAATTTATCCTCGTAAAATTACGAAACATATAAAAAAAAGAAAAGTACATCAAAATACCTCAACAAAAATCTCAAACTGCACCAATGACCTTGGAATATCGAAACAAAAAATGATCAAAATTTTACTCTTTTTCGTAACTGTCCGAAAAATATGAAAAGAATTAATTTTTCCTCGTAAAAGTACGAAACATATAAAAATCAAGAAAAGTACATCAAAACACCTCAAAAAAAATCTCAAACTGCACCAATGACATTAGAATATCGAAACAAAAAAATTATCAAAATTTTATACTCTTTCGTAACTGTCTGAAAAATAACAAAAAAAATATTTTTTCCTCGAAAATGTACGAAACATATAAAAATCAAGAAAAGTACATCAAAATACCTCAAAAAATTCTCAAACTGCCCCAGACTTAGAATATCGAAACAAAAAAATAATCAAAATTTTAGTCTTTTTCGTAACTGTCTGAAAAATAACAAATAATTTAATTTTTCCTAGTAAATGTACGAAACAAATAAATATCAAGAAAAGTTTATCAAAACACCTCAAAAAATTCTCAAACTGCACCAATGACCATAGAATATCGAAACAAAAAAATGATCAAAATTTTAATCTTATTCGTTACAGTCCGAAAAATAACAAATAATTTTATTTTTCCTCGTAAATATACGAAATATATAAAAATCAAGAAAAGTACATCATAACACCTCAAGAAAATCTCAAACTGCAATAATGACCTTAGAATATTGAAACCAAAAAATTATCAAAATGTTATTCTTTTTCGTCACTGTACGAAAAATAACAAAAAAAATATTTTTTCCTCGTCAATGTACGAAACAAATACAAATCAAGAAAAGTACATTATAACACCTCAAAAAATTCTCAAACTGCACCTTGGACCATAGAATATCGAAACAAAAAAATGATCAAAATTTCACTCTTTTTCGTAACAGTCCGAAAAATAACCAAAAATCTAATTTTTCCTCGTAAATGTACGAAACGTATAAAAATCAAGAAAAGTACATCAAAACACCTCAAAAAATTCTAAAACTGCACCAATGACCTTAGAATATCGAAACAAAAAAATGATCAAAATATTACTCTTTTTCTTAACTATCAAAAAAATCTAATTTTTCCTCGTAAATGTATGAAACATATAAAAATCAAGAAAAGTACTTAAAAAAATCTCAAACTGCACCAATGACCTTAGAATATCGAAACAAAAAAATGATCAAAATTTTACACTTTTTCATAACTTTCCGAAAAATAACAAAAAAATTATTTTTTCCTCGTAAATGTACAAACCAAATAAAAATCAAGAAAAGGATATATCAAAATACCTCAAAAAATTCTCAAACTGCACCAATGACCTTAGAATATCGGAAAAAAAAATGATCAAAATTTTACACTTTTTCGTAACTGTCCGAAAAATAACAAAAAAATTAATTTTTCATCGTAAATGTACGAACCAAATAAAAATCAAGAAAAATATATCAAAAAATTCTCAAACTGCACCAATGACCTAAAAATATCGAAACAAAAAAATGATCAAAATTGGAAACTTTTTCGTAAGTGTCCGAAAAAATAACAAAAATTTTAAATTTTCCTCGTAAATGTACGAAACATATAAAAATGAAGAAATGTATATCAAAACAGTTCAAAAAATTCTTATACTGCACCAATGACCTTAGAATATTGAAACAAAAACTGATCAAAATCTTACTCTTTTTCGTAACTGTCAAAAAAATAACAAAAAATTTAGTTTTTCATCGTAAATGCAGGAAACATATAAAAATCTTACTCTTTTTCGTAGCTTTCCGAAAAATAATAAAAAATTTAATTTTTCCACGTAAATGTACGAAACATATAAAAATCAAGAAAAGTACATCAAAACTCCTCAAAAAATTCTCAAACTGCACCAATGACCTTAGAATATCGAAAAAAAAAAATGATCAAAATTTTACTCTTTTTCGTAACTGTCCGAAAAATAACAAAAAAATTATTTTTCCTCGTAAATGTACGAACATATAAAAATAAAGAAAATTAGATCAAAACACCTCAAAAAATTCTCAAACTGCACCAATGACCTTCGAATATCGAAACAAAAAAATGATCAAAATTTTACTCTTTTTCGTAACTGTCTGAAAAATAACAAAAAAATTATTTTTTTCCTCGTAAATGTACGAAACATATAAAAATCAAGAAAAGTATACCAAAACACCTCAAAAAATTCTCAAACTGCACCAATGACCTTAGAATATAGAAACAAAAAAATGATAAAAATCTTACTCTTTTTCGTAATTGTCCGAGAAAATAACAAAAAATATATTTTTTACTCGTAAATTTACGAAACATATAAAAATCAAGAAAAGTACATCAAAACACCTCAAAAAATTCTCAACAAATGACCTTAGAATATCGAAACAAAAAAATGATCAAAATTTTACTCTTTTCGTAACCGTCCGAAAAATAGCAAAAAATTAGTTTTTCCTCATAAATGTATGAAACATACAAAAATAAAGAAATGTACATCAAAACACCTCAAAAAAATCTCAAACTGCACCAATGACCTTTGAATATCGAAACAAAAAAATGATCAAAATTCTACTCTTTTTCGTAACTCTCCGAAAAATAACAAAAAAATTATTTTTTCCTCGTAAATGTACTAAACATATAAAAATCAAGAAAAGTACGTCAAAACACCTCAAAAAATTCTCAAAGTGCACCAATGACCTTAGAATATCGAAACAAAAAAATGATCAAAATTTTACACTTTTTCGTAACTGTATGAAAAATAACAAAAAAATTAATTTTTCCTCGTAAATGTACGAAACTTATAAAAATCAAGAAAAGTATATCAAAACACCACAAAAAATTCTCAAAGTTCCCCAATGACCTTAGAATATCAGAAAAAAATGATCAAAATTTTACTCTTTTTCGTAACTGTCCGAAAAATAACAAAAAAATTAATTTTTAGAAAATACATAATTACCTCATTAAAGTAAGACCTGTTTTTTAAGAAGACACTTAAACTTTGTCGGGGTCCTATTACCCCCTTATTCTTACTTAGAATGAATTTATCATCCCATTATAAGCCTACGTGGCATGTAGAGTGTAGTTCACTCTCCAGTAGCAAGTGAACTTAGCCAAAAAGTAAAAAAAATATTTATTTCCGTATTTATTTAACAGATTATTTTTTTTTTGGTACTTTCTCAATTCTTTCTTTTCCATTATCTTCACTCAATCTCAAAAAACCCAATTACCTTTTCTTTATCTTCTTCAACTAAGAAGACCCATTTACATCGCCCATTTTTGTCACTGTTTTCCCTAAATTCTTGCTTTTCTTTGTTCACTTTTCGTCTTTTATCCCCTGTTTTTTCTAAAATAAAATAAAATTGTGAACTCTGTTCTTTGAAAATTCATGGTTCTCTTTTTAAAAAAGTTAATTGATAATGAAGTCTTTTGGCAGGTAAATTTAGAAATTTTGATCTATTGGTATTATTCGGTAAGAGATCAGTACTATAGAACTCCATTATCTTGATCTTGGACGTGTTATTACTTTAGTAACTTAAGAGTTGAGTGATTTGGTTGTATATATTTATTTACTTATAATTTTTCATTGTTGTTTAATGGTTGAAAAAAAACACTGAAAATACTAAAAGAAAAGAATGAAGAGCAGTGACGACAATGAAGGCTTCGCCAAAGAATTGCCGGTGATGGTGGCTGCTCTACAGCAAACAGAGCATAAGGTTGGAGTAATGAAAAAGAGGAAAATTGGAAATAAAGTTAATTATTAAGAAAAAATAATAATGAAAATAAATATTAAAAATTAAATAATTCTAATATGTGGCAGAAAATAAGTGGTATGTGACTATACTTCTTTTCTTGCTATTGATTTTGACTGAAAAGTGGGATATTTATAACACTTCAAATTGTTTCAGGAGGTATTAGGACCCCCGCAAAGTTCAAGTGTCTTCTTAAAAAACAGGTCTTAGTTTAATGGATAATTATGTATTTTCTCTTTAATTTTTCCTCGTAAATGTACGAAACATATAAAAATCAAGAAAAATACATCAAAACAACTCAAAAAATTCTCACAGTGCACCATTGACTTTAGAATATCGAAACAAAAAAATGATCAAAATTTTACTCTTTTTCGTAACTGTCTGAAAAATAACAAAAAAATTGATTTTTCCTCGTAAATGTACGAAACATATAAAAATCAAGAAACGTACATTAAAACACCTGAAAAATTCTAAAACTGCAGCAATGACCTTAGAATATCGAAACAAAAAAAATGATCAGTATTTTACTCTTTTTCTTAACTATCAGAAAAATAACAAAAAAATTAATTTTTCCTAATAAATGTAGGAAACATATAAAAATAAAGAAAAGTACATCAAAACACCTCAAAAAAATTTCAAACAGCAGCAATGACCTAAGAATATCGAAACAAAAAAAAGATCAAAATTTTACACTTTTTCGTAACTGTCCGAAAAATAACAAAAAAATTAATTTTTCCTCATAAATGTACGAAACATATAAAAATCATGAAAAGTACATCAAAACACCTCAAAAAAATTCTCAAACTGCATCAAATGACCTTAGAATATCGAAACAAAAAAATGAACATTATTTTTCTTTTTTCGTAACTGTCTGAAAAAACAAAAAAAATTATTTTTTCATCGTAAATTTACGAAACATAAAAAAATCAAGAAAAGTACATCAAAACACCTCAAAAAATTCTGAAACTGCACCAATGACCTTAGAATATCGAAATAAAAAAATGATCAATATTTTACTTTTCTTCGTAACCATCCGAAAAAAAACAAAAAATTATTTTTTCCTCGTATATGTACGAAAAATATAAAAATCAAGAAAAGTACATAAAAACAGTTCAAAATATTCTCAAACTGCACCAATGACCTTAGAATATCGAAACAAAAAAATTATTAAAATTTAACTGTTTTTCATAACTGTCTGAAAAATATCAAAAAATTTAATTTTTCCTAGTAAACGTACGAAACATATAAAAATTAAGAAAATACATCAAAACACCTTAAACAATTCTCAAACTGCACCAATAACCTTAGAATATCGAAACAAAAAAATTTTCAAAATTTTACTCTTTTTCATATCCGTCCGAAAAATAACAAAAAATTTAGTTTTTCCTCGTAAATATACGAAACATATAAAAATCAAGAAAATTACATCAAAAAACCTCAAAAAATTCTCAAACTACAACAATGACCTTAGAAATATAAAAACAAAAAAATGATCAAAATTTTACTCTTTTTCGTAACTGTCCGAAAAATAACAAAAAATTTAATTTTTCCTCGTAAATGTTCGAAACATATAAAAATCAAGAAAAGTACATCTAAACACCCCAAAAAATTCTCAAACTGCACCAATGACCTTAGAATATCGAAACAAAAAAATTATTAAAATTTATCTCTTTTTCATAATTGTCGGAAAAATATCAAAAAAATTAATTTTTCCTAGTAAACGTACGAAACATATAAAAATCAGAAAAGTACATCGAAACGCCTCAAAAAATTCTCAAACTGCTGCACCAATGACCTTAGAATATTGAAACAAAAAAAATGATCAAAATTTTACTTATTTTCGTTATTGTACGAAAAATAACAAAAAAATTATTTTTTCCTTGTAAATGTACTAAACTTATAAAAATCAAGAAAAGAACATTAAAAACACTAAAAATTCTAAAGCAGCACCAATGACCTTACAATATCGATACAAAAAAATGGTCAAAATTTTACTCTTTTTCATAAATGACAGAAAAATAACAAAAAAATTAATATTTCCTCGTAAATGTACGAAACATATAAAAATCAAGAAAAGTACATCAAAACACCTCAAAAAAAATTTCAAACTGCACCGATGACCTTAGAATATCGAAACAAAAAAAAATGATCAGTATTTTACTCTTTTTCTTAACTATCAGAAAAATAACAAAAAAATTAATATTTCCTCATAAATGTAGGAAACATATAAAAATAAAGAAAAGTACATCCAAACACCTCAAAAAATTTTCAAACAGCAGCAATGACCTTGGAATATCGAAACAAAAAAAAGATCAAAATTTTACTCTTTTTCGTAACTGTCCGAAAAATAACCAAAAAAATAATTTTTCCTCATAAATGTACGAAACATATAAAAATCATGAAAAGTACATCAAAACACCTCAAAAAAATTCTAAAAATGCACCAATGACCTTAGAATATCGAAACAAAAAAATGAACATTATTTTTCTTTTTTCGTAACTGTCTGAAAAAACAAAAAAAAATATTTTTTCATCGTAAATTTACGAAACATAAAAAAATCAAGAAAAGTACATGAAAACACCTCAAAAAATTCTCAAACTGCACCAATGACCTTAAAATATCGAAATAAAAAAATGATCAATATTTTACTTTTCTTCGTAACCGTCCGAAAGTAAACAAAAAATTATTTTTTCCTCGTATATGTACTAAACTTATAAAAATCAAGAAAAGCACATTAAAAACCCTCAAAAAATTCTAAAGCAGCACCAATGACCTTACAATATCGAAACAAAAAAATGGACAAAATTTTACTCTTTTTCGTAAATGACATAAAAATAACAAAAAAATTAATATTTCCTCGTAAATGTACGAAACATATAAAAATCAAGAAAAGTACATCAAAACACCTCAAAAAAAAATTCTCAAACTGCACCGATGACCATGGAATATCGAAACAAAAAAATGATAAATTTTTTACATTTTTCGTAACTGTTCGAAAAATAACAAAAAAATTATTTTTTCCTTGTAAATGTACTAAACTTATAAAAATCAAGAAAAGCACATTAAAAACCCTCAAAAAATTCTAAAGCAGCACCAATGACCTTACAATATCGAAACAAAAAAATGGACAAAATTTTACTCTTTTTCGTAAATGACAGAAAAATAACAAAAAAATTAATATTTCCTCGTAAATGTACGAAACATATAAAAATCAAGAAAAGTACATCAAAACACCTCAAAAAAAAATTCTCAAACT
>JAJONR010003409.1:0-38569 GCA_029582245.1 Solanum etuberosum | reverse complement strand
ATGGCCCAGACCTACCTCTCCTACAGATATCAGAAGTTTCTTGGGTCTAGCAGGTTATTACAGAAGGTTCGTGGAAGGATTTTCATCCATAGCTTCTCTATTGACTAAGTTGACTCAGAAAAAGGTTAAGTTTCAGTGGTCAGATGATTGTGAGAAAAGCTTCACAGAACTGAAAACTAGGTTGACTACAACTCCTGTTTTGACTCTACCAGAGAGTTCAGACGGTTATGTTATCTATTGTGATGTGTCCAGAGTCGGCCTAGGTTGTGTGTTGATGCAGTGAGGTAAGGTTATAGTTTATGCTTCTAGACAGCTTAAAGTGCATGAGAAGAATTATCCGACTCGTGACCTAGAGCTTCCAGCAGTGGTGTTTGCACTTAAGATTTGGAAACATTACTTATATGGTGTTCACGTAGATGTGTTTACAGACCATAAAAGCCTTTAGTATGTGTTCACCCAGAAAGAGTTGAATCTTCGCCAGAGGAGATGGCTTGAATTCCTCAAGGACTATGACATGAATGTGCTTTACCATCCTGGTAAGGCCAATGTAGTAGCAGATACTCTTAGCAGACTATCTATGGGTAGTGTAGCACATGTTGAGGATGAAAGAAAAGAACTAGCAAAGGATGTTCATAGGCTTGCTCGCTTGGGAGTTCGCCTTATGAGCATATCAGATGGTGGTGTAACAGTTCAGAATGGGTCAGAGTCTTCATTGGTAGTGGAGGTAAAGGAAAAGCAAGACAGTGATCCGATATTGCTTCAACTAAACGGTGCAGTCCATCAGCAAAAAGTTGAGGTATTCTCCCAATGTGGAGATGGTGTACTTCGCTATCAGGGTCGATTATGTGTTCCTAAGGTGGGTGAGTTGAGACAACAGATTCTTGCAGAAGCCCATAACTCCAGGTATTCTATTCATTGAGGTACCACTAAGATGTACCGTGATCTGGGGGAAGTCTTTTGGTGGAATGGCATGAAGAGAGATGTAGCACATTTTTTGGCTAAGTGACCCAATTATCAGCAAGTGAATGTAGAACATTAGAAACCAGGGGGTATGACTCAAGAGATCAACATTCCTACTTGGAAGTGGGAAGTGATCAATATGGACTTCATTACAGGTTTACCTCGTACTCGCAGACAGCATGACTCCATTTGGGTGATAGTTGATAGAGTCACTAAGTCTGCGCGCTTTTTGGTTGTTAAGACTACAGACTCGGCGGAGGACTATTCCAAGCTTTACATTAATGAGATAGTCAGGTTGCATGGGGTTCCTTTGTCTATCATCTCAGATAGAGGTCCTCAGTTTACTTCTCATTTTTGGAAGTCATTTCAGAAAAGTCTTGGTACTCAGGTTAATCTTAGCACAGCGTTTCATCCGAAGATGAATTATCAGGCAGAGCGTACCATTCTGACCTTAGAGGATATGTTGAGAGCTTGTGTGATCAACTTCAAGGGTAGTCGGGATGATCGCCTTCCTCTTATAGAGTTCGCCTACAATAATAGCTACCATTCCAGTATTCAGATGGCCCCTTATGAGGCACTTTATGGGCGTAGATGTAAATCTCCAGTTGGTTGATTTGAAGTAGGTGAAGCAGCCTCGATAGGGCCATATTCAGTTCACGATGCTATGGAAAAAGTGTAGATCATCATAGATAGACTTAGGACAGCCCAGAGTCGCCAGAAGTCCTATGCAGATGTAAGGAGAAGGGACTTGGAGTTCAAAGTTGATGATTGGGTTTTCCTGAAAGTGTCACCTATGAAAGGGGTGATGAAATTTGGCAAGAAATGGAAGCTCAGTCCCAGATATGTAGGCCCTTACAAGATCTTGAAAAGGGTTGGTAAAGTGGCTTACGAGTTAGAGTTGCAAGTAGAACTAGCAGCAGTGCATCCGGTGTTTCACATTTCGTTGTTGAAGAAGTGTGTGGGTGATCCAGCATCCATAGTACCTTTAGAGAGTGTGCCTGTGAAAGATAGTCTCACTTATGAGGATGTGCCAGTTGAGATTCTTGATCGTCAGGTTAGAAGGTTGAGAAACAAAAAAGGCGCTTCAGTTAAGGTTTAGTGGAGGAGTTAGTCCGTAGAGGGAGCTACTTGGGAAGCAGAAGCATCCATGAAGGCAAGTATCCTCATCTTTTTCCTTCCGATTCCATTCCTGCTTGAGGTAATAGTTCCTCTTAAGTTTTTCAGTCATTCATGCACAGATTCAGTCTTAGTATCATGTTCCTTAAGTTTGTACTTGCATTTTCAGCATATTTGCATGTCCTTGGAACTCAGTTCAGTCATAAATCAGTTTCAAGAAATTTCTGGTAGGGTTTGCATCTCTTTCCCTCCATCTTCAGCTAGTTTAGTCTTCATTCGAGGACGAATGTTCCCAAGGGGGAGATAATTTAACACCATGTATCCTAGATAGACCAGAATGCAAAATTACAGAAGTTACAGATGTAACCCACGGTTGCCACCCATGGACTGTAGGGTGACCCACGATCCGTGCTGGTGGTCCATGGATGGCCACCTGCAGCCCATCCCAGGATCAGCCCAGAATTTTCTCTAAGGCATGACCAGCGGCCAGACCCACGGACCGTAGGTCAGGCCACCGATCGTGGTCCTGGTCCTTAGATCGAGGCCGCAAATTTCAGACCCAGAACCATGTTGACGGTTGACCAGCACGGACCGTGCGTACGTCCATGGACAGTCGGTCAGTTCCGTCGGTGGCCCCGACAGTTTTTAAGTCAGGAGTCGTTTGGTCTATTCCCTATGCGTTGGACCCCTAAACTATGTCGTTTAACCCCTAAACTAAGTAGTTCTGGTCAGTTTAAGCCTAGTAACTTAATTAGATCTTATCCTAGTCAATTCATTCTCCAAAATTTAGCAAACTCAGAGCAAAAGAGGAGAAAGAGTCGACCAAACCCCTTTTCAAGAACGCAGCGAGTTTTCATCAGTCCCAGCCCTAAAATTGAAATATTTCTCCGTGGAATTCATCATCAGGTATGTGGGATTTCATTAGTGAGTTCCTTTCACCCATTAGGTCCCTAGAATTCAGTTAGATTCTTGATTCGCGTCATATTATCTAGATCTAGGGTTTCTAGAATTTCAGCAGATCATTATGAATTAGTTACTTTAATGTTCCTAATCAGATTATCATGATTTTAGTATTGTTTTGCGTAGATTCTTTCATAAGCTTAGAACCCTAGCTATGTAGTTCTTTTAGTTTATGAATTACATATTCCAGATCAGTTATTTCATATATACATGCCTCAGATTCGAATATTTCATTATCAGTACATTAATGTTGCATTTTTAGTTAGCATTTCAGTATTTTGAGCTATCCAGTATTACAGAAATTCAGTCATAATGTGTTATTTACGTAATCAGATGGGAATAGACTTAATACCGAGTGGGACTAGGGTTCAGCATACCCGAATAGTCCCAGAACTACGTGCCCCCGTAGGTTTATAAATCCCCTCTGTGGGCATTACATTTTAGTGATCACGCTAGTCATGCCTCTATACCTCTGGCAGGGTATTTGGGTCCTCTCGATGGGGCGTATACATCGGACTCCACATTTAGCTCATGTGGTTTTATGTCGATTATTAGTAGCTCCCTTACAGTCAGATTCTATTGCATTGACCATGTTGTCAGTTACAATCAGATTTCAGTATCAGCATGTTATAAACTTGGTCATTGCATTCAGTTAGTTCATGTTCAGTATTCTCAGTATAGTACCATGCTTATATCATATCATTGCTCAGTTATATGCTTTGTTCAGTTATGTTATTATTCAGCTTTATTCTATTCTGCATGCTCAGTACCTTTCAAGTACTGACGCATACTCTGCGCTACATCTTCTCGTGATGTTGGTTTAGTTTCTCAGCTTCCAGATCACACATAGATCGGTTCTCGATCTTCATCTCAGCAGTATTAGTGTTGAGTCCTCATTCTCTGAGGATGACAGACATGGTTCCTTGCTTTTGGTCTAAGTTTCAGTTTTCGCTAGATTTAGCTGGGGCATGTCCCAGCACTTCGAGTCAGTTAGAGGCTATTTTCAGACATAGGTAGAATTAGCTTTAGCATTTGAGTTTGACTTTTCAGTTGTTGTTAAACTCTCAGTTTTATATCATTTCAGCTTATCTCATGTTTAAGCTTCCGCACATAATTATCTTATTTCAGTTATCATAGTATGCTTGTGTTATGCCAGCAGGGTTAGCTTGGGGTCACTCGTGATCCTAGGTCCCATGTCTGCATCCTGGGGGTAACTTGGGGTGTGACAATTGTTATTGTGGGAATGAGCCTTAACCGATATAAAGACCATGTGAGCTATAATATGATCCCTCGGTGTCTGCCACACCGAAAAGGGTTGTCCTACTTACCAAGGTAGAACCATGAATCTGAGCTAAAGTGGATCCACTAGCTAATGTCTATTTAGACAATCATCCAATGGGGGCACATAGATAAGGGATAAGGAGATTGCTACTAGAAAATCCGACCTCAACACGGAAAGAGCTTCCATCTCAATATCCTCTAGGTGCTAAGCATAAATCCCATTGAGAAGGTATTAATCTTGAATTGTCTCATGATCCATGGAAAGGCACAATTAAGTAACCAATTCAAGCTAAAGTCATATTATCATCCATGGAAAGGTGCAATTAAGCAATCAATCCAAGCTAGATAGCTCCTTAGACCATGCGTGAGAAAACCTTTCACCATTCATGATCTTTTCATAATTGCTTTTAAGGCCCACATTCATTCACTTCATGTTAGAGATGCCCTACTAATACTGATGGAAATAGTTTTGAAATCGTGGCCTATAATCATTGAGGGCATATCCGGATACCATACTAATTTAAACCTAATTTAGGAAAATAGCCCGAAAAGCATTGAGGGCAAATCTAGATGTCATTCACGTCATGTGGCCAAGCTTCATAGAACATATAGACAATCTCATCTATAAGTGTAACACCCCAGATTCAAGAAAGGGCAAAATACCCATTTCCAAAAGTTGCAAGTGTCAACCGACGTTGACCACCCACGGCTCGTGGATGGGACCACGGACTGTGGGTGTGGTCCATGGTTGACACACTGGCACTGCCCAGAAAGGGTCAGAACCATGGCCAGACCAACGGACCGTTGGTGGAACCACGGTCCGTTATTGGGGTCCGTGGTCCGGGACCCTCATGTTGGGGTTTCAGACCACCATCGACGGTCGTGTAGGACGGTCCGTCGTCCTGACCATGGTCCGTCAGTGGGGTCTCGTGGGTCACAACTAGCAGTTATTATTAGGGGCAGTTGGGACTTTTTCTAATTAATTAACTCCTATACTACGTCGTTTTACCCTTCACTAAGATCCCTATATAAGCATTTTAACCCCCTAATTCAACTCATTCAAATCATTCTTCCAAATTCATAAAAGATGATAAATTCTCCTCTCCAAAATATTTCTCTCTCTAGAAACTTGAAGAAGAAGAACGGTTCAACCTAGGGTTTCAAGGAAAGCCTCCATTTTCACCATTGAAGATGAGCATTTGGCTTTGTGGCATGATAGTTTTCATCCATGGATTCCTTCTATTCATGGAGTTCCCAAATTCCTCTATTTTTAAAGTTAGAAATATCCAATTGAGTTAGGGTTTTCTTCAATTGTCATGGGTTCTCTTGATTATTGATTTAGATAATTGAATTATGATCTCTTATGCATGAATTAATGAAATACTATGATTTTATGATGATTTCCCCTATGAACCCATGTAATCCCCATATTTTCAAGTTATGAATCATATGATGTGGGATTTTGATTATAATGGAAGAGTTTTATGTAATTAAACATGTGTTACTAGCTTTACATGAGTTTATGATGAAATCTATATCTAGCCCATGTTTTCTAAGTGTTGATGATTGAAAGTGGGTTTTGAGCCTTGAAAGGTAAATTATGGACTTATGCATTTTTTTATGAAATCTATGCAAATGTTTTAAGGATGCTTTGAGAGTAAAGTATCAATGATGATGTTTTTGTTGTGTTGTTTAAATGATTATTCTTATATACACATAATAGAATGATGTAAAAGGCTTTCTCACATAGTAAAAGATTCTATGGTTGAAAGGTTTTCTCACCTAATTGAATCAAAGATTAAGAGCTATCCTAATGAACCTAGCTTTGATTGGTTATTGAAAGATACCTTTCCATGGATGATGACTTATCTTGGATTGGAAAGATGACATGCCTTTCCATGGATAATAAGAACAAGAAGAAATGACTATTCCGTGGGATTTATGCTTAGCACCGAGAGGATATTTAGATGGAAGCTCTCCCGTTAGTAGAGATCGGGTTTCTAGAAGCAATCTCCTTATCCCTTACCTATGTGCCCCCATAGGATGATTGTCTAGATAGACATTAGCTAGTGGATCCACTTAAGCTAGAAGTTACGGTCCTTACCTTGGCAAGTAGGATAACCATTTTTGGTGTGGGAAACACTGGGGATCATGTTATAGCTCACATGATCTCTAGGTCGGTTAAGAATAATTCTCCACATTAATAATGAACTAAAGTTACTTCAAGAAGTATCTCATATGTGTTCACAAGTTTTAATGATGTTAGCTTGCATTGACCATGTTCTATGACTTATGTGTTCTAATATTTTTATATCATGTTTTAGCTTGGTAAATTGCATGTAATGAAATGAAATGTCCCTTTTAGCATGATTTAAATATTTTATGCATAGTTCTCATACTTGGTACATTGTTTTGTACTAACGCATACTCTTGCCTACATTTCCCCAAATGTAGGGTCCGATAGTCAGGTTTCTGAGTTTCGTGGCTAGTTATTGATTCTGATATTTCCAAGCTTTGGTGAGTCCTCATGCTTCGAGGATGGAATTTCATTGTTATAGTTTCTTTCATGTATTTCACTTTTGGATATGATGTATGGGCTAGGCCGAATTTCATTCTATTGTACTAGATGGCTATATTGAGACAAGTGTTTTAGACTTCTGCTTTTCTTTACAAAAACTATTGGACTTGGACTATTATTTTACTCTTATTGTTCTATTTCTTATGTTATGAAAGCTAAGTGGCATGTATGGGATCCTTCTGGGTTCTATACGCCATGTTAGATCTAGGGGGTACCCCTGGGTCGTAACAAACTTGGTACCAGAGCACAAGCTTTAGAATGGTCCTAGGATGTCTAATAAGCCACGTCAAGTAGAGTCTTGTTCATAAGTGTGAAGCACCCCACATTTATGAATGAGAGGCTATAAGATGTTTAGGAAACCCCAATACTTTCATTTCTCTTAAGTCGTGCGATAGAGTTTAACTCTATAAGGTCTCTCTCCTAATCCTTATCCAATGCTCTACAGGATATGGCTACTCGAAGAGCTTATGCTAGAAGGAATGTGAGGGAGAATGAGGAAAAAGAAGCTCCTCCCCAAGCTCCTCAAGTTCCGGTCGATCCTTTGGCCGAACAAGTGACTAATGCGGAGTTTAGGGCTGCTTTTCAAGTGTTGGCTCAAGATGTGATGGCCCAAGCCAATAAGGAGGTTACGGTTCCTATAAAACCAAATGTGGGTACGTTGGTTTCTAGAGTGAGGGATTTCACTAGGATGAATCCTCTGGAGTTACATGGTTCTAAAGTTGAGGAAGATCCGCAAGAGTTCAATGATGAGGTCTATAAGGTCTTGATGATCATGGGAGTGACACCGGTGGAAAAGGTGGATTAGGCTGCTTATCAACTAAAAGGTGTTGCTCAAACTTGGTTCAACCAATGGAAAGAAGGGAGATCAGAATATGCGGGTCCTCTTGATTGGGAGAAGTTTAAAGCTACTTTTCTTGATAGGTTCTCTCCCCTTGAGATGAGGGAAGCCAAAAGTGCTTGAGTTCATTAACCTTCGACAAGGGAGTATGAGTATGAGGGAATATGCTTTAAAGTTCACACAATTGTCTAGGTATGCTCCAACGATGGTTTCTGATTCAAGGGCAAGAATGAGTAAGTTTTTTTCGGGTGTATCTGAAATAGTGGTTAAAGAGTGTCGTACCGCCATTCTCATTAATGACTTGGACATCTCTCGTCTCATAGTTTATGCACAACAGATTGAGGAGGAGAAACTCAAGGAAAAGTCTAGAGAGGTGAAAAGGGCTAAAATCGGTGATGGTAATTTTTCTCATGCAAGGTCTGATGGACATGTTCATTCTAGATTTCAACAAAGGTTTTCTGGTCAAGGTTTCTCCAATGCTCCTTCTAAGTTCAACAAAGATAGGGTGTCTAACACTAAGCCTCAAGGAGGTAATGGTAGTGGATCTTCATTTCCCATGTCTACTTATACTAGGTGTGGAAGGAAGCACGAGGGTAAGTGCCTAGCCGGAACGGATGGTTTCTTTGGTTGTGGTAAGAGTGGTTAAAAAATGAGGCATTACCCAATGCTTGCGGTTAAAGGAAGAGAGGGCAAGCAAGCTTCTTCTAGTGGTTCGGGTCCCAATGCTCCTAAGAAAAACAATTTTATGAACTTCAGACTCGTGGTGAACAAGACAGTTCCCCTGATGTGGTTACCGGTACGTTGAAAGTTTTCTAACTTTATGTATATGCGTTACTTGATCCTGGTGCTACCTTATCTTTTGTGATGCAATATGTGGATATGAGGTTTGATGTGCTTCCCGATGTGTTGTTAGATCCTTTTTTTGTCTCTACCCCTATTGGTGATTCTATTGTGGCTAAGAGGGTCTATAGAAAGTGTCCCGTTTCCTTGTGCCATAGAGTGACTCTTGTTGACTTGGTAGAGCTTGATATGTTAGATTTTAATGTGATTCTTGGTATGGATTGGCTGCACTCTTGTTATGCTTCTATTGATTGTAGAACTCGTGTAGTCAAGTTTCAGTTTCCAAATGCGCATGTCCTTGAGTGGAAGGGGGGGAATTCTATGTCTAAGGGTCAGTTTGTCTCTTGTCTTAAAGTTAGAAAGATGATTTCTAAGGGTTGCATTTACCATTTAGTTAGGGTAAGGGATGTAGATTCTGAAACCCCTACTCTTGAATTGGTCCCCATTGTAAATGAGTTTCTGGAAGTGTTCTCAGACGGCTTACCCAGTATTCCTTCCGAAAGGGAAATAGACTTCGGTATTAACCTTCTCCCAGATACGCAACCTATCTCTATTCCTCCTTACCATATGGCCCGGGCAGAATTAAAGGAGTTGAAAGAACAATTGAAAGATTTGTTAGATAAGGGTTTCATCCGACCGAGTATCTCTCCATGGGGTGCTCTAGTTTTGTTCGTTAGGAAGAAGGATGTATGTCGACTATCGTCAGTTGAACAAGGTGACCATTAAGAATAAGGATCCTCTTCCAAGGATAGATGATTTATTTGACCAACTTCAAGGAGCTAGTTATTTCTCTAAGACTGACCTTAGATCAAGTTATCACCAATTGAGGGTGAAAGAGGATGATATTTTGAAGACGGCTTTTCGAACTCGGTATGGTCATTATGGGTTTTTGGTAATGTCGTATGGGTTGACTAACGTTTCGGCGGCGTTTATGGATTTGAGGAATAGAGTGTTTAGACAATACCTTGCCATGTTTGTGATTGTGTTCATTGATGATATATTGATTAATTCGAAAAGTGAGGATGAGCATATTAATCATTTGAGGATCGTGTTGAAAGTTCTTAAGGACCAACAACTCTTTGTGAAGTTTATCAAATGTGAGATTTGGCTAAGATATGTAGCTTTCATTGGCCATATTATTTCAAACGAGGGTATTGAGGTAGATCCTAAGAAGACGAATGCAGTCAAAAGTTGGCATAGACCTCTAACTCCTTCAGATATTAGAAATATCTTGGGTTTAGCCGATTATTATAGAAGGTTTTTTGAGGGATTCTCTTCAATTGCCTCTCCTTTGACGTCTTTGACTCAAAAGAAGGCCAAGTTCATATGGTTCGAAGCGTGTGAGAAAATTTTCCAAGAATTGAAAGATAGACTTACTTCCGCTCCGATGTTCACTTTACCGGAAGGGACCGATGGCTTTGTGGTTTATTGTGATGCCTCAAGAATTGGGTTAGGGTGTGTGCTTATGAAAAATGGTAAAGTTATTGCCTATGCCTCAAGGCAACTTAAAATTCATGAGAAGAATTATCCTACCCATGATGTTGAACTTGCGGCGGTTGTTTTTGCCTTAAAGATTTTCAGGCATTATTTGTATGGTGTGCATATAGATGTGTTTACCGACCACAATAGTTTGCAATATGTGTTCAATCAAAAAGATCTCAATCTTCGCCAAAGAAGGTGGCTTGAGTTATTGAAATATTATTACATGAGTGTCCTCTATCACCCCGAAAAGGCAAATGTGGTGGAGGATGCTCTTAGCCGGTTATCTATGGGAAGTGTTGCTAATATTGAAGAAGAAAATAAAGAGTTAGTTCGAGATGTTCATATATTGGACCGATTGGGTGTTCGGTTAGTGGACTCTACTAAAGGTGGTGTTATGGTCCACAATGGTTCAGAATCATCTTAAGTGGCGGATGTGAAAGCTAAGCTAGGTCTTGATCCAATTTTGGTCAACTTAAAAGAAGCGGTGCTTAAGAAATCCGTTGAGGCTTTCTCCCAAGGGGGAGATGGAGTACTTAGATATCAAGGTCATTTGTGTGTTATAAATTTTGATGACTTGAGGGAACAGATCTTGTCAGAAGCCCATATTTCTCGGTATTCCATTCACCCGGGAGCCACCAAGATGTACCATGATTTACGGGAAGTCTATTGGTGGAATGGGATGAAGAAGGATATTGAGGAATTTGTGATTAACTGTCCTAATTGTCAACAAGTAAAGGTTGAGCATCAGAAACTGGGAGGTTTGTCCCAAGATATTAGAATTCCTAATTGGAGTGGGAAGATTTGAATATGGACTTTATTGTTGGTTTTCCTCGCACCCGGAGACAACATGACTCGATTTGGGTTATAGTAGATCGGATGACAAAATCAACCCATTTTCTTCCCATAAAGGTTTCCTATTCGGTGGAGGACAATGCCAAGTTGTACTTGAGAGAAATGGTAAAGTTGCATGGAGTGCCTTTGTCCATTATTTCCGATCGTGGTACCCAATTCACTTCACAGTTTTGGAAGTCTTTCCAAAAGGGTCTTGGTACTCGGGTTAAGCTTAGTACGACCTTTCATCCCCAAACAGATTGCAAGGCGGAGGGTACTATCCAAACTTTGGAAGGTATGTTGAGAGCTTGTGTGATTTATTTTAAGGGTAATTGGGATGACCATTTTCCATTGATAGAATTTGCATATAACAATAGCTATCACTCTAGTATTGGTATGGCTCCATTTGAGGCTCTTTATGGTAGGAGGTGTAGATCTCCTATAGGTTGGTTTGAGGTGGGCGAAGTTTCCCTAATAGGTCCCGAATTGGTACATGAGGCCATAGAGAAAGTTTGACTTATTAGAGAAAGGTTGAAAACAGCTCAAAGTCGGCAAAAGTCATATGTCGATGTAAGAAGAAGAGATCTTGAGTTTGATGTTCATGATTGGGTTTACTTGAAAATTTCACCCATGAAGGGTGTCATGAGGTTTGGTAAGAAAGGGAAGCTTAGTCCCCGTTATGTAGGCCCATATCAGATTTTGAGACGTGTTGGTAAGGTTGCTTATGAGCTAGATTTGCCAAATGAGTTGGCATCGGTGCATCCGATTTTCCATGTCTCTATGTTGAAGAAATGTGTTGGTGATCCGACATCTATAGTTTCCTTAGAAGGTTTAGGAGTTGACTAAAATCTTTCTTATGAGGAAGTTTCGGTTGAGATTTTAGACCGGCAAGTCAAGAAGTTAAGAAATAAAGAAGTAGCTTCCGTGAAAGTGTTGTGGAGGAATCAGTTAGTTGAGGGTGATACTGGGGAGGCCGAGGCTGATATGATGTCCTGATATCCTCATCTCTTTCCTTCTACTCCTACTCTAGCTTGAGGTAATGAGTTCCTCGTGGCTTGTTCTTTGTTTTATATTCATGTGTTTTTGTGTGTTTCCATGAATTCCTTATTAAGCATGCTTTGTAAAAGTTCAAGTTTTGAGAAAATAAGTTTGCTTAATTGACTGTTACATTTTTATATGCATATGAGTATGATTTTCATGTAGACTAATTGATATGATGTTATGAGCATGACTTTAGCTTGGAGTTGATGTTTCCTCCTCGGATATATGCATTTGAATATGTTGTTAGCTTGGAGTTGATGTTTCCTCCTTGGATTTTAGCTTGGAGTTGATGTTTCCTCCTTGGATATGTGCATTGCATGCATGATGGGCTGTTAGATTTAGTTCCACCCCACTTATGATGTTTTGGTAACGTCTTAGCTTGGAGTCTATAGTTCCTCCTTGGTTGTATGCATTGCATTGCATTGTAGGTTGGGTTGTTAGTTCCTCTCCTACTCGTTTCGTAACAGCTTGAATCTCATTTGAGGATGAATGATCCCAAGGGGGAGATACTGTAACACCCCGAATTCAAGAAAGGGCAAAATACCCATTTCCAAAAGTTGCAGGTGTCAACCCATGTTGACCACCCACGGCTCGTAGATGGGACCACGGACCGTAGGTGTTGTCCATGGTTGACACACTGGCACTGCCTAGAACGGATCAGAACCACGGCCAAACCAATGGACCGTTGGTGGAAACACGGTTCGTGGTCCAGGACCCTCATTTTGGGGTTTCAGACCACCATCGACGGTCATGCAGGACGGTCCGTCGTCCTGACCACGGTCCTTCAGTAGGGTCTCGTGGGTCACAACTGGCAATTATTCTTAGGTGCAGTTGAGTCTTTTCCTAATTAATTAACTCCTATACTACATCGTTTTACCCTTCACTAAGACCCCTATATAAGCATTTTAACCCCCAAATTCAACCCATTCAAGTCATTCTTCCAAATTCACAAAAGAAGATCAATTCTCTCTCTAGAAACTTGAAGAAGAAGAAGGGTTCAACCTGGGGTTTCAAGAAAAACCTCCATTTTCACCATTGAAGATAAGCATTTGGCTTTGAGGTATGATAGTTTTCATCCATGGATTCCTTCCATTCATGGAGTTCCCAAATTCCTCTATTTTCAAAGTTAGAAATACCCAATTAAGTTAGGGTTTTCTTCAATTGTCATGGGTTCTCTTGATTATTGATTTAGATTATTGAATTATGATCTCTTATGCATGAATTGATGAAATACTATGATTTTATGATAATTTCCCGTATGAAACTATGTAATCCCCATGTTTTCAAGTTATGAATTATATGATATGGGATTTTGATTATAAAGGAAGAGTTTTATGAATTTAAGCATGTATTGCTAGATTTACATGAATTTATGATAAAATCCATATCTAGCACATATTTTCTAAGTGTTGATGATTGAAAGTGGGTTTTGAGCCTTGAAAGTTAAATTATGGACTTATTCATTTTCTTTTGAAATCTATGCAAATGTTTTAAGGATGCTTTGAGAGTAAAGTATCAATGATGATGTTGTTGTTGTGATGTTGAAATGATTATTCTCATATACACATAATAGTATGATGTGAAAGGTTTTCTCACATAGTAAAGGATTTTATGGTTGAAAGGTTTTCTCACCTAATTGAATCAAAGATTAAGAGCTATCCTATTGAACCTAGCTTGAATTGGTTATTGAAAGATACCTTTCCATGGATGATGACTTAGCTTGGATTGGAAAGATGACATGCCTTTCCATGGATAATAAGAACAAGAAGAAATGACTATTTCGTGGGATTTATCCTTAACACCAAGAGGATATTGAGATGGAAGCTCTCCTGTTAGTAGAGGTCGGGTTTGTAGAAGCAATCTCCTTATCCCTTACCTATGTGTCCCCATAGGATGATTGTCTAGATAGACATTAGCTAGTAGATCCACTTAAGCTAGAAGTTATGGTCCTTACCTTGGCAAGTAGGACAACCCTTTTCGGTGTGGGAGACACTAGGATCATGTTATAGCTCACATAGTCTCTATGTCGGTTAAGGCTAATTCCCCACATTAATAATGAACTAAAGTTACTTCAAGAAGTATCTCATATGTGTTCACAGGTTTTAATGATGTTATCTTGCATTGACCATGTTCTATGACTTATGTTTTCTAATACTTTTATATCATGTTTTAGCTTGGTCAATTGCATGTCATGAAATTAAATGTCCCTTTTAGCATGATTTAAATGTTTTATTCAGAGCTATCATACTTGGTATATTATTTTGTACTAACGCATACTCTTGCCTACAGTTGTAACACTCCATATTTGAAAAAGGGAAATGAAATAGATTTTGGGAAGTTGTATGTGCCAGCCACGGAGGCCAACCACGGCTCGTGGGTAGGACCATGGACCGTAGTGTGGTCCGGGGAATGGCCACCTTGCCAATGTTGCAGGGGCTTAGGACCACGGCCTGACCTATGGACCGTAGGTCAGACCACGGTTAGTGGTTAGGGTCTGTGGTTCACTGGCCAAAATCTACTTTCTGATGACCAACGACGGCTCACCAAGACAGACCGTAGGTCAGCCCACGGTCCGTCAACTGGGGTCCGTTGGTGGTCAGCTGTCAGTTATTTTAGGGGCAGTTGGGTTTTTTCATAATTAATTAGTTCCTATACTACGTCGTTTTACCCTTCACTAAGACCCCCATATAAGTATTTTCAACCCCAAAATTATCCCATTCACTTCATTTTTCCAAATTCACAAAAGAAGAACTCTCCAAAATATTTCTCTCTCTAGATATTTGAAGAAGAAGGATTCAACCTAGGGTTTCAAGTCAAGGTCTCAATTCCTCCATTAAAGGCTAGCATTTGGATTTAAGGTATGATAGTTTTCATCCATGGATTCCTTCCATCCATGGAGTTCCCAAATTCCTCTATTTCTAAAGGTAGAATTCCCTAATTGAGTTAGGGTTTTCTTCATTTATCATGGGTTCTTTTCATTGTTGATTTTAATGGTTGAATTATGATCTCTTATGCATGAATTGATGAAATATGATGATTTACACATGAACCCATGTAATCCCCATGTTTTCAATTTATGAATCATATGATGTGGGATTTTGACCTTCAGGGAAGAGTTTTACGAAATTAAACAGTATTGCAAGCTTTACATGAATTTATGATGAAATCCATATCTAACCTATATTTTCTAAGCATTGATGATTGAAAGTGGATTTTGAACCTCAAGAGGTAAATTATGGACTTATACATTTTCTTATGAAATCTATGCAAATGTTTTAACGGTGCTTTGAGAGTAAAGTACCAATCATGATGTTGTTGTTGTGTTTTTGAAATGATATAACACATATAAGCATGATGTGAAAGATTTACTCACATAGTAAGGATTGTTAGGTTGAAAGGCTTCCTCACCTAATTGAATCAAAGAGTAAGAGCTATCCTAATAAAACTAGCTTGGATTGGTAATCCTAGGATGCCTTTCCATGAATAATAAGGTCAAGTAAAAATGACTATTATGTGGGGTTTAAGCTTAGCACCGAGAGGATATGTAGATGGAAGCTCTCACATTAGTAGAGGCCGGGTTTATAGAATCAATCTCATTATCCCTTACCTATGTGCCCCCATAGGATGATTGTCTCAAGATACATTAGCTAGTGGATCCACTTAAGCTAGAAGTTCATGGTTCTACCTTGGAAAATAGACAACCTTTATCGGTGTGGGAGACATCGGGGGATCATGTTATAGCTCATATGGTCTCTATGTCGTTAAGGCTAATTACACACATTAATAATGAACTAAGGTTACTTCAAAAAGTATCACATATGAGTTCAAAGGTTTTAAAGATGATGTAGCTTCCATTGACCATGATTTTATGACTTATGTTTCTAATTCTCTTATATCATGTTTTTGCTTGGTCAATTTCATGTCATGAAATGAAATGTCCCTTTTAGCATGTTTTAAATATTTTATGCATGGCTATCAAACTTGTGCATTGTTTTGTACTAACGCATATTCTTGCCTACATTTCCCCAAATGTAGGGTCCGACAGTCAAATTTCTGTGTTTCATGGCTAGTGGTTGAGTTTGAGATTTCCGAGCTTTGGTGAGTCCTCATGCATTGAGGACGGAGTTTATTGTTTCACTTTCTTTCATGTATTTCTCTTTTGGACGTGATGTATGGGCTAGGCTCAATTTCATTCGATTGTATTAGATGGCTATGATGAGACAAGTGTTGTAGACTTTCGCTTTATTTTTATAAAATGTTTCGGACTTGGACTATATTTTTACTCTTATTATTCTATTTATTATGTTATGAGAGCTAAGGGCTTGTATGGAGTCCTTCGGGGTTCTATACGTCATGTTACATCTAGGTGGTACCCATGGGTCGTGACAAACTTAGTAATCAGAGCACAAGGTTTAGAATGATCCTAGGATGTCTCATAAGCCACGTCTAGTAGATTCTTGTTCATAAGTGTGAAGCGCGCCACATTTATGAATGAGAGGCTACAAGACGATTAGGAAACTCCACTTCTTTCATTATTCTTAAGTCGTGCGATAGAGTTTAACTCTATAAAGTATCTCTCTTAATCCTTATTTTATATTCTTCAGGATATGGCTACTCGAAGATCTTATGCTAGAAGGAATGTGAGCAAGAATGAGGAACATGAAGCTCCTTCCCAAGCTGCTCAAGTTCTGGTCGATCCTTTGGCCGAACAAGTGACTAATATGGAGTTTAGGGTTGCTGTTCAAGTGTTGGCTCAAGCGGTGACAGCCCAAGCAAATAGGGAGGTTGCGGTTCCCGTAAACCTAAATGTGGGTACGGCAGCTTCAAGAGTGAGGGACTTCACTAGGATGAATCCTACGGAGTTTCATGGTTCTAAAGTTGAGGACGATCCTCAAGAGTTCATTGATAAGGTCTATAAGGTTTTGATGATCATGGAAGTGACGCTGGTGGAAAAGGTGGAGTTGGCCGCTTATAAACTAAAAGTTGTGTCTCAAATATTGTATAACCAATGGAAAGAAGGGAGACCCGAAGATGCGAGTCCTCTTGATTGGGAGAAGTTTAAAGCCGTTTTTCTTGATAGGTTCTTTCCCCTTGAGATGAGGGCAGCCAAGGTTCTTGAGTTCATTAACCACCAATAAGGGATTATGAGTGTGAGGAAATATGCTCTAAAGTTCACACAATTGTCTAAATATGCTCCAACAATGGTTGCCGATTGAAGGGCTAAGATGAGTAAGTTTGTTTCGCGTGTGTCCGAAATGATGGTTAAAGAGTCCCGAACCAACATGCTCATTAATGACATGGACATCTCTCATCTCATGGTGCATGCACAACAAATTGAGGAGGAGAAACTCAAGGAAAAGTCTAGAGAGGTAAAGAGGGCTAAGTTCGGTGATGGAAATTTCTCACATGCAAGGTCCGATGGACATGGTCGTCCTAGATTTCGGCTAAGGTTTTCTGGTCAATATTCCTCCAATGCTCCTCCAAAGTTCAACAAATATAGGGTGTCTAACCCTAAGCCTCAAGGAGGTAATGATAGTTGACCTTCAATGCCTAGTCTACTTGTACTAATTGTGGAAGGAAGCACGAGGGTAAGTGCCTAGCCGGCACGGATGGTTATTTTGATTGAGGTAAAATTGGTCACAAAATGAGGGATTGCCCAATTCTTATGGCTAAAGGAAGAGAGGGCAAGCAAGCTCCTCCTAGTGGTTCAGGTTCCAATACTCCTAAGCAAAATAGATTCTATGCACTTCAGACTCGTGGGGAAAAATGAGAATTATCCCGATGTTGTTACCGGTGTGTTGAAAGTTTATCAACTTGATGTATATGCTTTACTTGATCCCAGTGCTACTTTGTCTTTTGTAACGCCATATGTGGCTATGAGGTTTGATGTGCTCCCCGATGTGTTGTTAGATCCTTTTTATGTCTCTACTCTTGTTGGTGATTCTGTTGTGGCTAAGTGGGTATATAGAAAGTGTCTCATTTCCTTGTCCCATAGAGTTACTCTCGTTGACTTGGTAGAGCTTGATATGTTATACTTTGATATGATTCTTGGTATGGATTGGTTGCACTCATGTTATGCTTCTATTGATTGTAGAACTCGTGTAGTCAAGTTTCAGTTTCCAAATGAGCCTATCCTAGAGTGGAAAGGGGGAAATTCTAAGCCTAACCATTGGTTTGTCTCTTGCTTTACAGCTAAAAAGATGATTTCTAAGGGTTGCTTTTACCATCTAGTTAGGGTGGGAGATATAGATTCAGAAACCCCTTCTCTTGAGTTGGTCCCCGTTGTGAATGAGTTTCTGGAAGTGTTTCCAGATGACTTACCTGGTATTCCTCCCGAGCGAGAAATAGACTTCGGTATTGACCTTCTCCCAGATGTGCAACCTATTTCTATTCCTCCATACCATATGGCTCCGGTAGAACTTAAGGAGTTGAAGAACAATTGAATGATATGTTGGATAAGTGTTTCATCCGACCAAGTATCTCTCCATGGGGTGCTCTAGTTTTGTTTGTTAGGAAGAAGGATGGTTCTCTTCGTATGTGTATCGACTATCGTCAGTCTAACAAGGTGACTATTAAGAATACGTATCCTCTTCCGAGGATAGATGATTTATTTGACCAACTTCAAAGGGGTAAGTTATTTCTTTAACATTGATCTTCGATCGGGTTATCACCAATTGAGAGTGAGAGAGGATGACATTCTGAAGATAGATTTTCAAACTCGGTATATGGTTATTATGAGTTTTTGGTAATGTCGTTTGGGTTGACTAACGCTCCAGCGGCATTTATGGATTTGATGAATAGGGTGTTTAGTCAATACCTAGACATCTTTGTGATTATGTTCATTGATAATATTTTGATCTACTCAAGGAGTGAGGATGAGCATATTGATCATTTGAGGATCGTGTTGCAAGTTCTGAAGGACCAACAACTTTTTGCAAAATTTAGCAAATGTGAATTTTGGTTAAGGTCCGTAGCTTTCCTTGGTCATATTGTTTCAACAAAGGGTATTGAGGTGGATCCTAAGAAGACGGATGCGGTTAAGAGTTGGCCTAGACCTCCAACTCCTTCGGATATTAGAAGTTTCTTGGCTTTAGCCGGGTACTATAGAAGGTTTGTTGAGGGATTTTCTTCAATTGCCTCTCCTTTGACGGCTTTGACTCAAAAGAAGGCTAAGTTCATATGGTCTGAAGGGTGGGAGAAGAGTTTCCAAGAGTTGAAAGATAGACTTACTTCCGCTTCGGTGTTGACTTTACCGGAAAGGACCGATGGCTTTGTGGTTTATTGTGATGCCTCAAGAATTGGGTTAGGGTGTGTGATTATGCAAAATGGGAAAGTGATTACCTATGCCTCAAGGCAACTTAAAATTCGTGAGAAGAATTATCCTACCCATGACCTTGAACTAGAGGCGGTTATTTTTTCCTTAAATATTTGGAGGCATTATTTGTATGGTGTGCATGTAGATGTGTTTACCGACCACAATAGTTTGCAATATTTGTTTAATCAGAAAGATCTAAATCTTAGCCAAAGAAGGTGGCTTGAGTTATTGAAAGATTATGACATGAGTGTTCTCTATCACCCAGGAAAGGCAAATGTGGTGGTGGATGCTCTTAGTCGGTTGTGTATGGGTAGTGTGGCTCATATTGAGGAAGAAAAGAAAAAGTTGGTTCGAGATGTTCATAGACTGTCCCGATTAGGTGTTCAATTGGTGGACTCCACCAAGGGTGGTGTTATGGTTCACAATGGGTCTGAATTATCTTTTGTGGCAGAAGTGAAACCTAAGCAAGGTCTTGACCCAATTTTGGTCGACTTAAAAGAAGCGGTGCTTAAGAAATCCGTTGAGGCTTTGTCCCAAGGGTGAGATGGGGTACTTAGATATCAAGGTCGTTTGTGTGTTCCGAATGTTGAAAACTTATCGGAGCAAATCTTGTCAGAAGCCCATAGTTCGTGGTATTCCATTCACCCGGGAGCCACCAAGATGTACCATGATTTACGGGAGGTCTATTGGTGGAATGGGATGAAGAAGGATATTGAGGGATTTGTGGCTAAGTGTCCAAATTGCCAACAAGTAAAGTTTGAGCATTAGAGACCGGGAGGTCTATCCCAAGACATTAGCATTCCTACTTGGAAGTGGGAAGACTTGAATATGGACTTTATTGTTGGTTTCCCTCGCACCCGGTGAAACCATGACTAGATTTGGGTTATAGTAGATCGGATGACGAAATTGGCTCATTTCCTTCCCATCAAGGTTTCCTATTCGGCGGAGGACTATGCCAAGATGTACTTGAGAGAAATGGTAAAGTTGCCTGGAGTGCCTTTGTCCATTATTTCCAATCGTGGTACCCAATTCACTTCTCAATTTTGGAAGTCATTCCAAAAGGGTATTAGCACTATGGTTAAGCTTAGCACGGCCTTTCATCTCCAAACCAATGGGCAGGTGGAGCGTACTATCCAAACTTTGGAAGACATGTTGAGAGCTTGCATGATTGATTTAAGGATAATTCGGATGACCATTTGACGTTGATTGAGTTTGCATATAACAATAGCTATCACTCGAGTATTGGTATGGCTCCATTTGAGCTCTTTATGGTAGGAGGTGTAGATCTCATATAGGTTGGTTTGAGGTGGCTGAAGTTTCCCTAATAGGTCTTGAATTGGTGCATAAGGCCATAGAGAAAGTTCGACTTATTAGAGAAAGGTTGAAAATGGCTCAAAGTCGACAAAAGTTATATGTCGATATGAGAAGGAGAGATCTTGAGTTTGATGTTCATGATTGGGTTTACTTGAAAATTTCACCCATGAAGGGTGTAATGAGGTTTGGTAAGAAAGGGAAGCTTAGTCCCTGTTATGTAGGCCCATATCAGATTTTGAGGCATGTTGGTAAGGTTGCTTGTGAGCTAGATTTTCTGAATGAGTTGGCATCGGTGCATCCGGTTTTCCATGTCTCTATGTTGAAGAAATGTGTTGGTGACCCAACATCTATAGTTTCCTTATAGTGCTTTGGAGTTGATGAAAATCTTTCTTATGAGGAAGTTCCGGTTGAGATTTTAGACCGGCAAGTCAAGAAGTTGAGAAATAAACAAGTTGCTTCCGTGAAAGTATTGTGGAGGAATCATTTAGTTGAGGGTACTACTTGGGAGGACGAGGCCGATATGATGTCCCGATATCCTCATCTCTTTCCTTCTACTCCTACTATAGCTTGAGGTAATGAGTTCCTCTTGGGTTGTATTTTGTTTTAGGAGTCATGTGTTTTATGTGTTTCCATGATTTTCTTATGTTATGTATGTTCATGAAAAACTTGTGTTTTAAAAGAAAATGAGTTTATATGATTGATTTTCCTCATGTTGTTATGCATTGAGTATGAGTTGTCTATTTCATGAGATGAATTGAGAATGTTTAGCTTGGAGGGGATGTTTCCTCCTTGTATATGTGCATAGCATACATGATGGGCCGTTAGAGTTAGTTTCACCCCTCTTATGATGTTGTGAGAACATCCTAGCTTGAAGTCGATAGTTCTTCCTTTTCTACATGCATTGTATTGTTAGGTTGGGTTTTAGTTCCTCTCCTAATATTTTAGAACCAGTTTGAATATCATTCGAGGACGAATGGTCCCAGTGGGGAGATATTGTAACACCCCCTATTCAAAAAAGGGAAATGAAATAGCTTTTGGGAAGTTGCAGGTGCCAGCCACGGAGGCCAACCACGGACCGTAGTGTGGTCCGTGGATTGGCCACCTTGCCAATGTTGTAGGGGCTCAGGACCACGGCCTTACCTACGGACCGTAGGTCAGACTACGATCCGTGGTTAACTTGACAAAATCTACTTTCTGATGACCAACGACTGTTCACCAGGACAGACCGTAGGTCAGACCACGGTCCGTCGACTAGGTTCGTTGGTGGTCAACTGTCAGTTATTTTAGGGGCAGTTGGGTCTTTTTATAATTAATTAGTTCCTATACTACGTTGTTTTAACCTTCACTAAGACCCCTATATAAGTATTTTCAACCCCCAAATTAGCCCATTCGCTTCATTCTTCCAAATTCACAAAAGAAGAAATCTCCAAAATATTTCTCTCTCTAGAAATTTGAAGAAGAAGAAGGATTCAACCTAAGGTTTCAAGTCAAGGTCTCAATTCCTCCATTTAAGGCTAGCATTTGGATTTAAGGTATGATAGTTTCATCCATGGATTCTTTCCATCCATGGAGTTCCCAAATTCCTCTATTTCTAAAGGTAGAATTTCCCAATTGAGTTAGGGTTTTCTTCATTTAACATGGGTTCTTTTCATTGTTGATTTTAATGGTTGAATAATTATCTCTTATGCATGAATTGATGGTTATGATGATTTCCCCATGAACCCATGTAATCCCCATATTTTCAATTTATGAATCATATGATGTGGAATTTTGACCTTCAAGGAAGAGTTTTATGAAATTAAGCATGTATTGCAAGATTTACATAAATTTATGATGAAATCGATATCTAACCCATGTTTTCTAGGCATTGATGATTGGAAGTGGATTTTGAACCTCAAGAGGTAATTATGGACTTATACATTTTCTTATAAAATCTATGCAAATGTTTTAAGGGTGCTTTAAGAGTAAAGTACCAATGATGATGTTGTTGTTAAGTTGTTGAAAGGATATTCTCATAAACACATATAAGCATGATATGAAAGGTTTACTCACATAGTAAGGATTCTTAGGTTGAAAGGCTTTATCACCTAATTGAATCAAAGAGTAAGAGCTATCCTAATGAAACTAGCTTGGATTGGTAATCCTAGGATGCCTTTCCATGAATAATAAGGTCAAGTAAGAAATGACTATTCCGTGGGATTTATGCTTAGCACCGAGAGGATATTGAGGTGGAAGCTTTCACGTTAGTAGAGGCCGAGTTTCTAGAAGAAATCTCATTATCCCTTACCTATGTGCCCCCATAGGATTATTGTCTCAAGAGACATTAGCTAGTGGATCCACTTAAGCTAGAAGTTCATGGTTCTACCTTGGCAAGTAGGATAACCCTTTTCGGTGTGGGAGACACTGGGGGATCATGTTATAGCTCACATGATCTCTATATCGGTTAAGGCTAATTCCCCACGTTAATAATAAACTAAGATTAATTCAAGAAGTATCGCATATGAGTTCAAAGGTTTTAAAGATGATGTAGCTTGCATTGACCATGGTTTTATGACTTATGTTTCTAATTCTCTTATATAATGTTTTAGCTTGGTCAATTGCATGTCATGAAATGAAATGTCCCTTTTAGAATGTTTTGAATGTTTTAAATATTTTATGCATGGCTATCATACTTGGTACATTGTTTTGTACTAACGCCTACCCTTGCCTACATTTTCCCAAATGTAGGGTCCGACAGTCAGATTTTCGGGTTTCGTGTCTAGTGGTTGAGTTTGAGATTTCTGAGCTTTGTTGAGTCCTCATGCTTCGAGGACGGAGTTTATTGTTTCACTTTGTTTCATGTATTTCTCTTTTGTACATGATGTATGGGCTAAGCCCAATTTCATTCGATTGTATTAGATGGTTATGATGAGACAAGTGTTGTAGAGTTCCGCTTATCTTTTATAAAATGTTTTGGAGTTGGACTATTATTTTACTTTCATTGTTCTATTTATTATCTTATGAGAGCTAAGGGCTTGTATGAAGTCCTTCAGGTTTCTATATGCCATGTTGCATCTAGGGGGTACCCCTAGGTCGTGACAATATTTCCCCAAATGTAGGGTCCAACAGTCAGGCTTCCGAGTTTCGTGGCTAGTGATTGATTCCGAGATTTCCGAGCTTTGGTGAGTCCTCATGCTTCGAGGACGGACTTTAATCGTAATAGTGTTTTTTATGTATTTTACTTTTGGACATGATGTATGGTCTAGGTCCAATTTTATTCTATTGTACTAGATGGCTATATTGAGACAAGTGTTTTAGACTTCCGCTTTTCTTTATAAAAACTATTGGACTTGGACTATTGTTTTACTCTTATTATTCTATTTCTTATGTTATGAAAGCTAAGTGGCTTGTATGGGATCCTTCTGCGTTCTATACGCCCTGTTACATCTAGGGGGTACCCCTAGGTCGTGACAATAAGCTTTCTTGAGTCATAAACATACTTTAATGAACCTGCATTCTTTTCAATAATTCATAAACTTCATCATAGTTTCAAAGTCAATGCATCTTCAAATTCATTTACATCTATTTCATAAAGAAAAGACGTGCATATTTTCATAAATTCATCTTTCATAGTTCAAGACCCACATTATATCAACATAGCTTAGAAAACATGGGGTTATGCATGGGTTCATGGAAAATCAACTTAAAACATGCAATTACTTCAATTCATGTATAAAAGTTCATAAATCAATCAAATAAATCAACATTGAAAGGAACCCATGACATGGAAGAAAACCCTAACTCAATTGGAGAATTCTAACTTTGTAAATTTAAGAATTTAGGAACTCCATGGAGGAAAGGGCTCCATGGATGAAAACTATCATACCTCAAAGCCAAATGTTTATCTTCAATGGTGAAAATGGAGGCTTGCCTTGAAACCCTAGGTTGACCCCTTCTTCTTCTTCAAGTTCTAGAGAGAGAAATATTTTGGAGAAGAGATTTGATCTTCTTTTAGATTCTTGAGAGAATGGTTCTTCAATTGGGGAAATTTGGGGGGAAATGCTTATATAGGTGTCTAGATGAAGGGAAAAATGATGTAGTATAGAATTAAAATAATCTAAAAAGACTTTTAAGACCCTAACTTAAAACTGAAAACAACTCATGTTGGAGCTCGCCAAAGGCCACTCGGCGACTCGCCGAGTGAGCCTTTAGCTCGCCAAAAATTACAGTAAGTCGACTCTTGGATGAAGTCAAAAAGGTGATGGAGAGGGCACTTTGGCGACACGCCGAACGGAATGGCAAGCTCGACATAGCTCGCCTAAAGTTCCAGAATACTGGACGTTGAGATCAGGCCAAAAGGCGTGGGGTTTTCCACTTGGCGGATCGCCAAGTCACTCGGCGTTCACTCCCTACTTCGCTGAGTCAGTTAAGGAAAGGAATATATATATATATATATATATCCCTTCTCTGAATCTGATGTATTACATTATCTCCCCCTTGGGATCATTCGTCCTCGAATGTGATTCAAGTTATTACGAAAAGAGTAGGAGAGGAACTAACAACCCAACCATCAATGCAACTTCATCTAAATGCATATAACCAGGGAGGAACTATCGACTCTAAGCTAAGACATAGTCAAAACATCATAAAAGGGGTGGAACTAAATCTAACAGCCCATCATGCATGCAATACACTTATCAGAGGAGGAAACATCAACTCCAAGCTAACAACATACTCAAATGCATATAAACATGTAGAAATCAATCAAATTGACTCATTTTCTCAAAACTTAAACTTTTCATAAATCATGCATAGTAAGGAAATCATGGAAACATTTAAGGCACATGACTCCAAGACAAAGGACAAACCATGAGGAACTCATTGCCTCAAGCTAGAGTAGGAGTAGAAGGAAAGAGATAGGGATACTAAGAAGTCACATCGCCTCAAAACTTTCATTCTACAAAACATAACAAAGAACTCTTCCAAAACCAACATAGCTCTATTCACGCACCAACCATAAAGCACACTATCTCCCCCTTGGGAACAAACCCCACTGTTCTTTTCAAATCCATCTCCCTCAATCTAAACATAACACCAACGTCTTAACAACCACTAAACCATTGATACAAGTAAACACTTAAGAAGTTTCCACAAGGATTTTCAAGGACTACTCCAAACATAATCTCCATACATGGAGTGTTACCATATCCAATGAAACACTCAACATCAAGTAGTACATAACCACAAGCTGAAAGAAAAACCTTAACTTACCAATTACCCTCATGATCTTGTCGAGTTTGACCTTTCCTATCATCCCTTCCCTTAGAAGTAAGAATTGGGCAATCTATTTTCTTGTGACCACTCTTTCAACACCCAAAGCATGCATTAGAACCGGCTAGACATTCACCCTCGTGTCTTCTCCCAGACTCCCTACACTCTGGCCTCATTTGCTCACTAGAACCCTTACGTTGGGAACGATTACCTCCATCAGACCTTGAATGTGATGACTCACCATCATCCCTTCTTGCCCTCTTTAAATCCCTAGTTTTCTCCTTAATCTTTTGCTCTTCTATTTGTTGTGCATGTATTATCAACCGGGAAGCATCCATCTCCTTAACAAGCATGGTGGTTAGGGATTCTTTGACCACTAAGTCGGAAGCACCTGACACAAACTTACTCATCCTTGCCCTTGGATTGGAAACCATAGTTGGAGCATATTTAGACAATTGCATGAATTTCAAAGTATATTACTTCACACTCATTTCCCTTTGGTGAAGGTTAATGAACTCAAGTACCTTCACCTCTCTCATCTCAATGGGAAAAAACCTATCAAGAAAAGCAACCTTAAATTTCTCCCAATCAAGAGGACCCTCATCTACCACCCTCTCTTCCTTCCATTGGTTGAACCAAACTTGAGCAACACCCTTAAGTTGATAAGCGGACAATTCCGCCTTTTCCACCGCCGTCACTCCCATGATCATCAACACCTTATACACCTCATCAATGAACTCTTGAGGATCTTCGTCAACGTTAGAACCATGAAATTTTAGAGCATTCATTCTAATAAAGTCCATCACCTTTGTTACCGTCGTACCCGCCCTTGGGTTCACGGAAGCCACAACCTCTCTATTTGCTTGAGCCATCATAGCTTGGGCCAATGCAAGAAATGCGGCTCAAAACTCATCATTAGTCACTTGCTCGGCCAAAGGGTTGACCAACACTTGGGGAACCTCTTATCTCACATTTTCAGCAACATTCCTATTCCATCTCACGGGATTCCTTCATGGAGGCATATTTTGAAAAGCATAAATAGGGGTTAGGAGAGAAAGAAAGCTAGAGTTACACTATATCGCACAACTTTAGAGTAATGAAAGAAGTGGAGTTTCCTAAACATCTTCTAGCCTCTTATTCATAAATGTAGCTCGCTTCACACTCATGAACAAGATTCTATTCGGCGTGGCTTATGAGACATCCTAGGACCATTCTAAACTTTGTGCTCTGATTACCAAGTTTGTCACGAACCAGGGGTACACCCTAGATGTAACATGGCGTATAGGACCCCGAGAGGCCCCATACAATCCACTTAGCATTCATAACATAAAAAATAGAACAAAAGAAGTAAAGACAACATTTCAAGTCCAATAGTTTTATAAAAGTAAAGCGGAAGTTTAAAACACTAGTCTCATTAGCCATCTAGTACAATAGAATGAAATTGGGCGTAGCCCATACATCATGTCCAAAACAGAGAATAAGAAAGAAACTAAGAACAATGAAAGTCCATGCTCGAAGCATGAGGACTCACCAAGCTCAGAAATCTCACAATAAACTACTAGCCACGAAACTGATGACCATGACTGTCGGACCTTACATTTAGGGAAATGTAGGCAAGAGTATGCGTTAGTACAAAATAATGTACCAAGTATGATAGTCATGCATAAAACATTTAAATCATGTTAAAAGAGGATATTTCATGACATGCAATTGACCAAGCTAAAACATGATATAAAAGGGTTAGAAACATAAGTCATAAAACATGGTCAATGCAAGCTAACATCTTTAAAACCTTTGAACTCATATGAGATATTTCTTGAAGTAACCTTAGTTCATTTTTATTGTGTGAATGAGCCTTAACCGACATAACGACCATGTGAGCTATAACATGATCCCCCGGTGTCTCCCAACTAAAAAGGGTTGTCCTACTTGCGGAGGTAGAATCATGAATCTGAGCTAAAGTGGATTCAATAGCTAATGTCTATTTAGAAAATCATCCTATGGGGGCATATAGGTAAGGGATAAGGAGATTGCTACTAGAAAACCCGACCTCAACACGAAAAGAGCTTCCATCTCAATATCCTCTCGGTGCTAAGCATAAGTCCCACGGAGTAGTTATTAATCTTGAATTGTCTCATGATCCATGGAAAGGCACAATTAAGTAACTAATCCAAGCTAAAGTCATATTATCATCCATGGAAAATGCAATTAAGCAATCAATCCAAGCTAGAGACATCATAGGATAGCTCCTTAGACCATGCATGTGAAAATCTTTCACTGTCCATGATCTTTTCATAATAGCTTTTAAGGCCCACATTCCTTCACTTCATGCTAGAGATGCCCTACTAATACTAATGGAAATAGTTTTGAAATCGTGGCCTATAATCATTGATGGCATATCCGGATACGATACTAATTAAGACCTAATTTAGGAAAATAGCACAAAAAACATTGAGGGCAAATCTTGATGTCATTCACTTCATGTGGCCAAGCTTCATAGAACATATAGACAATCTCATCTATAAGCTTTCTTCAGTCATAAACATACTTTCATGAACATGCATTCTTTTAAATAATTCATAAGCTTCATCATAGTTTCAAAGTCAATGCATCTTCAAATTTATTTACATATATTTCATAAAGAGAAGACATGCATATGTTCATAAATTCATCTTTCATAGTTCAAGACCCACATTATATCAACATAGCTTAGAAAATATGGGATTATGCATGGGTTCATGGGAAATCAACTTAAAACATGTAATTACTTCAATTCATGCATAAAAGTTCATTAATCAATCAAATAAATCAATATTGAAAGGAAGCCATGACACGGAAGAAAACCCTAACTCCATAGAATAATTCTAACTTTATAAATTGGAGAATTTAGGAACTCCATGGAGGAAAGGGATCCATGGATGAAAAATATTGTAACACCCCGTATCCAAAAAAGGGAAAAGAAGCAACTTTGAAAAAAATGCAGGTGCCATCCACGAGGGGCACCCACGGCCCGTGGATGGGACCACGAACCGTAGGTGTGGTCTCTGGATGGCCCTGCCTAAGATGGTCTAGAGGCTCAGGACCACGTCCTGGCCTACGGATAATGGTCTGTGGTTAGGGTACGTGGTTTGAGGCCCAAAATTAGACTTTCTGATGACCAATGACGGTCCACCAGGACGGACCGTAGGTCAGACCACGGTCCGTCGACTGGGGTCAGTCGGTGGTCAGCTGGCAGTTAAGTTCAGGGGTAGTTGGGTCTTTTTCTAATTAATTAGTTCCTATACTATGTCGTTTTACCTTTCACTAAGACCCCTACATAGGTATTTTCAACCCAAAAATTAGCCCATTCACTTCATTCTTCCAAAATCACAAAAGAAGAACCCTCCAAAATATTTCTCTCTCTAGAAACTTGAAGATGAAGAAGGATTCAAACTAGGTTTTAAGCCAAGTCTCAATTCCTCCATTGAAGGCTAGCAATTCGATTCAAGGTATGATAGTTTTCATCCATGGAGTTCCCAAATTCCTCTATTTCAAAGTTAGAATTCCCCAACTGAGTTAGGGTTTTCTTCAATTATCATGGGTTTTGTTCAATGTTGATTTAAATGATTGAATTATGATCTATTATGCATGAATTGATGAAATATGATGATTTACCCATGAACCCATGTAATCCCCATATTTTCAAGTTATGAATCATATGATGTGGGATTTTGATCTTCAAGGAAGAGTTTTATGAAATTAAGTATGTATTAATAGTTTTACATGAACTTATGATGAAATTCATATCTAACCCATATTTTTTAAGAATTGATGATTGAAATTGGGTTTTGATCCTCAAGAGGTAAATTATGGACTTATGCATTTTCTTATAAAATCTATGCAAATATTTTAAGGCTGCTTTGAAATTAAAGTACCAATGATGATGATGTTATTGTGTTGTTTAAAGGATATTCTCATAAACACATACTAGCATGATGTGAAAGGTTTTCTCATATAGTAAGGATTTTTAGGTTGAAAGGCTTTCTCACCTAATTGAATCAAAGAGTAAGAGCTATCCTAGTGAACTAGCTTGGATTGGTTATCCTAGGATGCCTTTTCATGAAAAATAAGGTCAAATAAGAAATGACTATTCCATGGGATTTATGCTTAGCACCGAGAGGATATTGAGATGGAAGCTCTCACGTTAGTAGAGGTCAGGTTTGTAGAAGCAATCTCATTATCCCTTACCTATGTGCCCATATAGGATGATTGTCTCAAGAGACATTAGCTAGTGGATCCACTTAAGATAGAAGTTCATGGTTCTACCTTGGAAAGTAGGACAATCCTTTTCGGTGAGGGAGACACCAGGGGATCATGTTGTAGCTCACATGGTCTCTATATCGGTTAAGGCTAATTCCTCAAATTAAAAACGAATTAAGGTTACTTCAAGAAGTATCACATATGAGTTCTAAGGTTTTAAAGATAATGTTAGCTTGCATTGACCATGAATTTATGACTTATGTATCTAATTCTCTTATATCATGTTTTAGCTTGGTCAGTTGCACGTCATGAAATGAAATGTCCCTTTTAGCATGTTTTAAATGTTTTATGTATGGCTATCATACTTGATACATTGTTTTGTACTAACGCATACTCTTGCGTATATTTCTCCAAATGTAGGGTCCGACAGTCAGGGTCATCAGTTTCGTGGCTAGAAATTGACTTCAGATATTTCGAGCTTTGGTGACTCCTCATGCTTCGAGGATGGAGTTTTATTGTTTCACTTTCTTTCATGTATTTAATTTTTGGACATGATGTATGGGCTAGGCCAATTTCATTCTATTGTTTTAGATGGCTATGATGAGACAAGTGTGTCAGACTTCCACTTTGCTTTTATAAAATGTTTTGGACTTGAACTATTGTTTTACTCTTGTTGTTATATTTCTTATGTTATGAGAACTAAGTGGCTTGTATGGATTCCTTCGGGATTCTATACATCATGTTACATCTAGGGGTACCCCTGGGTCGTGCCAAACTTGGTAATCAGAGCACAAGGTTTAGAATGATCCTAGGATATCTCATAAGCCATGTCTAGTAAAGTCTTGTTCATAGGTGTTAAGCGCGCCACATTTATGAATGAGAGGCTACAAGATGATTTGGAAACTCCACTAATTTCATTACTCTTAAGTCGTGCGATAGAGTTTAACTCTATAAAGTCTCTCTCCTAATGCTTATCCTATGCTCTTTAGGATCTGGCTACCCGAAGAGCTTATGCTAGAAGGAATGTGAGGGATAATGAGGAACAAGAAGCTCCTCCCCAAGCTCCTCAAGTTCCGTTCGATCCTTTGGCCGAACAAGTGTCTAATAAGTTTAGGGCTGCTTTTCAAGTGTAGGCTCAAGCGGTGACGGCCCAAGAAAATAGAGAGGATGTGGTTCCCGTGAACCTAAATATGGGTACGGCGGCTTCAAGAGTGAGGGACTTTACTAGGATGAATCCTCTGGAGTTTCATGGTTCTAAAGTTGAGGAAGATCCTCAAGAGTTCATTGATGAGGTCTATAAGGTATTGATGATCATGGGAGTGACGCCGGTGGAAAAGGGGGAGTTGGCCGCTTATCAACTAAACGGTGTGGCTCAAATATGGTATAACCAATGGAAAGAAGGGAAACCGGAAGATGCGAGTCCTCTTGATCGGGAAAAGTTTAAAGTTGCTTTTCTTGATAGGTTCTTTCCCCTTGAGATGAGGGGAGCCAAGGTGCTTGAGTTCATTAACCTCCGACAAGGGAGTATGAGTGTGAGGGAATATGCTCTAAAGTTCACACAATTGTCTAAATATTCTCCAACAATGGTTGCGGATTCATGGGCTAAGATGAGTAAGTTTGTTTCGGGTGTGTCTGAAATGGTGGTTAAAGAGTGCCGAACCGCCATTCTCATTAATGACATGGAAATCTCTCGTCTCATGGTGCATGCACAACAAATTGAGGAGGAGAAACTCAAGGAAAAGTCTAGAGAGGTAAAGAGGGTTAAGACCGGTGATGGAAATTTCTCACATGCAAGGTCCGATGGACATGGTCATTCTAGATTCCAACAAAGGTTCTCCGGTCAAGATTCCTCCAAAGCTCCTCCATAGTTCAACAAAGATAGGGTGTCTAACCCTAATCCTCAAGGAGGTAATGGTAGTGGATCTTCGATGCCTAGGTCTACTTGTACTAGGTGTTGAAGGAAGCACGAGGGTAAGTGCCTAGCCGGCACAGATGGTTATTTTGGTTGTGGTAAAAGTGGTCACAAAATGAGAGATTACCCGATGCTCATGGCAAAAGTAAGAGAGGGCAAGAAAGATCCTCTTAGTAGTTCGGGTTCCAATGCTCCTAAGCAAAACCATTTTTATGCATTTCAGACTCGTGGTGAAAAAGAGAGTTCTCTCGATGTGGTTATCGGTACGTTGAAATTTTTTCAACTTGATGTATATGCTTTACTTGATCTCGGTTCTACTTTGTCTTTTGTGACGCCATATGTGGCTATCAGATTTGATGTGCTCCCCGATGTGTTGTTAGATCCTTTTTCTGTCTCTACTCCTGTTGGTGATTCTACTGTGGCTAAGAGGGTCTATAGAAAGTGTCTCATTTTCTTGTCCCATTGAGTTACTCTTGTTGACTTGGTAGAGCTTGATATGTTAGACTTTGATGTGATTCTTAGTATGGATTGGCTGCACTCATGTTATGCTTTTATTGATTGTAGAACTCGTGTAGTCAAGTTTCAGTTTCCAAATGAGCCTATCCGAGAATGGAAGGGGGGAAATTCTATGCCTAAGGGTCAGTTTGTCTCTTGTCTTAAAGCTATAAAGATGATCTCTAAGGGTTGCATTTACCATCTAGTTAGGGTGAGGGATGTAGATTCTGAAACCCCCTCTCTTGTGTCAATCCCCGTTGTTAATGAGTTTTCGGAAGTGTTTCTAGATGACTTACCCGGTATTCCTCCCGAGTGAGAAATAGACTTCGGTATTGACCTTCTCCCATATATGCACCCTATTTCTATTCCTACTTACCATATGGCTCCGATAGAACTTAAGGAGTTGAAAGAACAATTAAAAGATCTGTTGGATAAGGGTTTCATCCGACCGAGTATCTCTCCATGGGGTGCTCCAATTTTGTTCGTTGGGAAAAAGGATGGTTCTCTTCGTATGTGTATCGACTATCGTCATTTGAACAACGTGACTATTAAGAACAAGTATCCTCTTCCGAGGATAGATAATTTATTTGACCAACTTCAAAGGGCAAGTTATTTCTCTAAGATTGATCTTCGATCGTTTTATCACCAATTGAGGGTGAGAGAGGATAACATTCCAAAGAAGGATTTTCAAACTCGGTATGGTCATTATGAGTTTTTGGTAATGTCGTTTGGGTTGACTAATGCTCCGGTGGCGTTTATGGATTTGATGAATAGGGTGTTTAGACAATACGTTGATATGTTTGTGATTATGTTCATTGATGATAATTTGATCTACTCAAGGAGTGAGGATGAGCATATTGATCATTTGAGGATCGTGTTGTAAGTTCTTAAGGACCAACAACTCTTTGCAAAGTTTAGCAAATGTGAATTTTGGTTAAGGTCCGTACCTTTCCTTGGTCATATTTTTTCAAGCAAGGGTATTGAGGTAGATCCGAAGAAGACGGATGCGGTCAACAATTAGCCTAGACCTCTAACTCCTTCGGATATTAGAAGTTTCTTGGGTTTAGCCGTTTATTGTAGAAGGTTTGTTGAGGGGTTCTCTTTAATTCCCTCTCCTTTTACGGCTTTGACTCAATAGAAGGCCAAGTTCATATGGACCGAGATGTGTGAAAAGAGTTTTCAAGAGTTGAAAGATAGACTTACTTCCGCTCCAGTGTTGACTTTACCGCAAGGGATGGATGGATTTGTGGTTTATTGTGATGCCTCAAGAATTGTGTTAGGGTGCGTGCTTATGCAAAATGGGAAAGTGATTGCATATTCCTCAAGGCAACTTAAGATTCATGAAAAGAATTATCCTACCCATGACCTTGAACTAGCGGCGTTTGTGTTTGCCTTAAAGATTTGGAGGCATTATTTGTATGGTGTGCATGTAGATGTGTTTACCGACCACAAGAGTTTGCAATATGTGTTCAACCAGAAAGATCTAAATCTTCGCCAAAGAAGGTGGCTTGAATTTGAAATATTATGATATTGGTGTTCTTTATCAGCCCGGTAAAGCTAATGTGGTAGCGGATGCTCTTAGTCGGTTGTCCATGGGTAGTGTGGCTCATATTGAGGAAGAAAAGAAAGAGTTGGTTTGAGATGTTCATAGGTTGGCCCGATTAGTTGTTAAATTGGTGGACTCCACCAAGGGTGGTGTTATGGTTCACAATGGGTACGAATCTTCTTTTGTGGCAGATGTGAAAGCTAAGAAAAGTCTTGATCACATTTTGGTCGACTTAAAAGAAGCAGTGCTTAAGAAATCCGTTGAGGCTTTCTCCCAAGGGGGAGATGGGGTACTTAGATATCAAGGTCGTTTGTGTGTTCCAAATGTTGACGACTTAAGGGAACATGTCTTGTCAGAATCCCATAGATCACGGTAGTCCATTCACCCGGAAGCCACCAAGATGTACCGTGATTTACAGGAAGTCTATTAGTGGAATGGGATGAAGAAGGATATTGCGAGATTTGTGGCTAAGTGTCCCAATTTCCAAAAAGTAAAGGTTGAGCATCAGAAACCGGGATTTTTGTCCCAAGATATTAGCATTCCTACTTGGAAGTGGGAAGACTTGAATATGGACTTTATTGTTGGTTTACCTCACACCCGACGACAACATGACTCGATTTGGGTGATAGGTAGATCGGATGACGAAATCGGCTCATTACCTTCCCGTTAAGGTTTCCTATTCGGCGGAGGACTATGCCAAGATGTACTTGAGAGAAATGGTAAAGTTGCATGGAGTGCCTCTGTCCATTATTTCTGATCGTGGTACCCAATTCACATCTCAGTTTTGAAAGTCATTCCAAAAGGGTCTTGGCAAAGGTTAAGCTTAGTACGGCCTTTCATCCCTAAACCGATGGGCAAGTGGGACGTACTATCCAAACTTTGGAAGACATGTTGAGTGCTTGCGTGATTGATTTTAAGGGTAATTGGCATGACCATCTTCCATTGATTGAGTTTGCATATAACAATAGCTATCACTCGAGTATTGGTATGGCTCCATTTGAGGCTCTTTATGGTAGGAGGTGTAGATCTCCTATAGGTTGGTTTGAGGTGAGTGAAGTTGCCCTAATAGGTCCCGAGTTGGTACATGAGGCCATAGAGAAAGTTTGACTTATTAGAGAAAGATTGAAAACAGCTCAAATTCGGCAAAAGTCATATGTCGATGTGAGAAGAAGAGATCTTGAGTTAATGTTCATGATTGGGTTTACTTGAAAATTTCACCCATGAAGGGTGTAATGAGGTTTGGTAAGAAAGGGAAGCTTAGTCTCTGATATGTAGGCCCATATCAGATTTTGAGGCGTGCTGTTAAGGTTGCTTATGAGCTAGATTTGCCGAATGAGTTGGCATCGGTGCATCCAGGTTTCCATGTCTCTATGTTGAAGAAATGTGTTGGTGACCCAACATCTATAGTTTCCTTATAGGGTTTGGGAGTTGATGAAAATCATTCTTATGAGGAAGTTCCGGTTGATATTTTAGACCGGCAAGTCAAGAAGTTAAGAAATAAAGAAGTTGCGTCCGTGAAAGTATTGTGGAGGAATCATTTAGTTGAGGGTGCTACTTGGGAGGTCGAGGCCGATATGATGTCCCTATATCCTCATCTCTTTCCTTCTACTCCTACTCTAGCTTGAGGTAATAAGTTCCTCTTAGTTTGTTCTTTGTTTTGGAGTCATGTGCTTTATGTGTTTCCATGATTTCCTTATGTGATGCATGTTCATGAAAACTTGTGTTTTTGAAAAAAAATGAGTTATATGATTGATTTTCCTCATGTTGGTGTGCATTTAGTATGAGTTGCATATAGACTTCATGAGATGAATTGATGAACATGCTTTAGCTATGCTTTTGAGAACAAATTGCTTATGGGCTCCATAAGATTGTGTTGAGCATGCTTTTAGCTTGGAGAAGGTAGTTCCTCCTTGAACATGAGTAATTTTGATAATTCATGCATATTGGGTTGCTAGATGTAGTTCCTACTTCCTTATGATGCATTGAGTATGTTTAGCTTGAAATTGATGTTTTCCCCTTGTATATGTACATTGCATGCATGATAAGCTGCTAGAGTTAGTTTCACCCCTCTTATGATGTTTTGAAAACGTCCTAGCTTGGAGTCGATAGTTCTTCCTTGGTTACATGCATTACATCGTTAGGTTGTATTGTCAGTTCCTCTCCTAATCTTTTAGAACCAGTTTAAATCTCATTCGAGGACGAATGGTCCCAAGGGGGAGATATTGTAACACCCCATATCCGAAAAAGGGAAAAGAAGAAACTTTGGGAAAAATGCAGGTGCCAGCCACGAGGGCCACCCACGGCCCGTGGATGGGACCACGGACCGTAGGTGTGGTCCAAGGATGGCCCTGCCTAAGATGGTCTAGAGGTTCAGGACCACGGCCTGACCTACGGACCGTAGGACAGACCACGGTCCATGGTTAGGGTCCGTGGTTCGAGGCCCAAAATCAGACTTTCTGATGACCAATGACGGTCCACCTGGACGGACCGTAGGTCAGACCACCGTCCATCGACTGGGCTCTGTCGATGGTCAGCTGGCAGTTAAGTTCAGGCGTAGTTGGGTCTTTTCGTAATTAATTAGTTCCTATACTACGTCGTTTTACCCTTCACTAAGAGCCCTATATAAGTATTTTCAACCCCCAAATTAGCCCATTCACTTCATTCTTCCAAAATCACAAAAGAAGAACCCTCCAAGATATTTTTCTCTCTAGAAACTTGAAGAAGAAGAAGGATTCAACCTAGGGTTTCAAGTCAAGTCTCAATTCCTCCATTGAAGGCTAGCATTTGGATTCAAGGTATGATAGTTTTCATCCATGGATTCCTTCCATCTATGGAGTTCCCAAATTCCTCTATTTCAAAGTTAAAATTCCCCAATTGAGTTAGGGTTTTCTTCAATTATCATGGGTTCTCTTCAATGTTGATTTAAAGGATTGAATTATGATCTCTTATGCATGAATTGATGAAATATGATGATTTAATGATGATTTCCCCATGAACCCATGTAATCCCCATGTTTTCAAGTTATGAATCATATGATGTGGGATTTTGATCTTCAAGGAAGAGTTTTATGAAATTAAACATGTATTACTAGTTTTACATGAAATTATGATGAAATCCATATCCAATCCATATTTTCTAAGCATTGATGATTGAAAGTGAGTTTTGAGCCTGAAGAGGTAAAGTACCAATGATGATGATGTTGTTGTGTTGTTGAAAGGATATTCTCATAAACACATACTAGCATGATGTGAATGGTTTTCTCACATAGTAAGGATTATTAGGTTGAAAAGCTTTCTCACCTAATTGAATCAAAGAGTAAGAGCTATCCTAATGAACTAGCTTGGATTGGTTATCCTAGGATGCCTTTTCATGAATAATAAGGTCAAGTAAGAAATGACTATTCCGTGGGATTTATGCTTAGCACCAAGAGGATATTGAGATGGAAGCTCTCACGTTAGTAGAGGCCGGGTTTCTAGAAGCAATCTCATTATCCCTTACCTATGTGCCCCCATAGGATGATTGTCTCAAGAGACATTAGCTAGTTGATCCACTTAAGCTAGAAGTTAATGGTTCTACCTTGAAAATTAGGACAACCCTTTTCAGCGTGGGAGACACCGGGGAATCATGTTGTAGCTCACATGGTCTCTATGTCGGTTATGGCTAATTCCCCACATTAATAACGAACTAAGATTACTTCAAGAAGTATCGTATATGAGTTCAAAGGTTTTAAAGATGATGTTAGCTTGCATTGACCATGGTTTTATGACTTATGTTTCTAATTCTCTTATATCATGTTTTAGCTTGGTCAATTGCATGTCATGAAATGAAATGTCCATTTTAGCATGCTTTAAATGTTTTGTGCATGGCTATAATACTTGGTACATTATTTTGTACTAACGCATACTCTTGCCTACATTTCCCCAAATGTAGGGTCCGACAGTCAGGGTCATCAGTTTGGTGGCTAGAGGCTGACTTCTGATATTCCGAGCTTTGGTGAGTCCTCATGCTTCAAGGACGGAGTTTTATTGTTTCACTTTCTTTCATGTATTTCTCATTTGGACATGATGTATGGGCTAGGCCCAATTTCATTCTATTGTATTAGATGGCTATGATGAGACAAGTGTATTAGATTTCAGCTTTGCTTTTATAAAATGTTTTGGACTTGAACTATTATTTTACCCTTATTGTTCTATTTCTTATGTTATGAAAACTAAGTGGCTTGTATGGATTCCTTCGGTGTTTTATAAGCCATATTATATCTAAGGGGTACCCCTGGGTCGTGACAACTATCATACCTTAAAGCCAAATTCTTATCTTCAATGGTGAAAATGGAGGCTTACCTTGAAACCCTATGTTGAACCCTTCTTCTTTAAGTTCTAGAGAGAGAAATATTTTGGAGAAGAGATTTGATCTTCTTTTAGATTCTTGACAGAATGGTTCTTAAATTAGAGAAATTAAAGGGGGGGGGGGGGGGAATGCTTATATAGGTCTCTAGATGAAGGGGAAAATGACGTAGTACTGAATTAAAATAATCTGAAAAGTCTTTTAAGACCCTAATTTAAAACTGAAAA
>JAJONR010003407.1:0-38523 GCA_029582245.1 Solanum etuberosum | reverse complement strand
CTCTTATATATATATATATATATATATATATATATATATATATATATATATATCACTTTTTGTGGCGATTATCAAAGTGTTTATGGTGAATTAAATTCAAATTAAGAGATATCAAATCCAACACAAATTCAAGATAAAGTCCAAAAATCTTAAAATTTTATTTTTAAAAAAAATTAGAAGATTCATAGAAATTGTAACACTCACAATATTTTTCCATCTTAATTATTTTCTCGACATAAATTTTATATTGTATAGTCATATTTTATGGGTAACAAAATAAATTTAAAGTGTGGAAATAAAATGAAACCATCACATTTTCATGCATGACTACTAAATGTCTTTTAATTATGATAAACTAGTATACGTACCTCACGATGCACATTGTATATCTTTTTCAAAAATTCATAAAATTATTGTTTTATTTAAGGTTATTATTATTTTTCTGAAAATAAAAAAGCAAATTATAACGACCCTCACATTATATTTATTACTTGAATTTTTTACCTTTTTATTTTATTTGATTAAAATTTTAGGTATATGTTATTAGAATCTTACCCACAATATGACTTTTATTTTCATAATTTAAAGTTTTTCTCATCTAAAATTCAAATTCAAATTCAAAATTTAAGCAAAGTATGTTAAATAATAATTTTTGATAATTTTGAATTTGGAGTTTCATAAAGATCCCATTCACATTTGCCTTCTTTTATGTTAAAATAAAATTGACAATATATATTTTTTTACTTATTCAATACTTTGTTCAAATAATAAAGAGCTAACGTAGTAAGGAGATATTAAAGTAGCTCATTTTTACTTTTGTCTTAGTACTGCCTAATTTCTTATGCAATGGTCATTTAATCAGTAGTCATGTAATGCCAATTACTTTGGCTTTATTGGCTGATTTCATAGGTGATAAATGTGGCAGGAAAACATTGTGAGAAATGGTCTTGAGTAGTGTCATTTGTCCGTTGAATTACATTTGCACGTTGGTGCATTTGTTGTTCTCACCATTATTTTACTTTTTATTCCTCCATTATACCTTGTAACCTATATAACTCCTACGCCATTTATCTTTTCCTATTTACTACCCCATTATCTTCCAATTCATTGCTAGGAAGACTTCCTCAACTATAAATAGTGGTAGTATTCATTTGGTTTTGTATACACAAGAAAATAGAGAGTGAAATAATTTAGTCAAAAAGAGAGTTCTTATTAGTTGAAGGGAGGTGTTCTTTTTGTAGAGCTTTGGACTCAACTCTTGTCCAGAGTTTGTTGAGTTACACTTTGTGATTAAGCTGTTGTATCCTGGAGGGACAAGTCAACAGGATTACTATTGGGCCGGTGAAAACATTTGTTGTAGTGGGCATGAATCTACTGAAAGAGAGCGAGATATCTGCACCTCAGCTTGAAGAGATTTTTATTTCTTCATTTTATTTTTATTGAAAAAATTACGGATGTCAAGATGGGAGACCTTAACAAGCCATTTCGGTTCAATGGTAACCATTTCACGAGATGGAAGGGTAAAGTACTTTTCTACTTAAGTCTTCTCGATGTTTCTTATGTGTTAATTGAGAAGAATCCTAATAAAGTAGACATCACCTCTATGAATGATGATGAAACTATTTCTCATCTAGAGAAAGTGGAAAAGTACTATGGCGATTCCTATAAGTGTCGGTATTATATTCTTAATTGTCTATCTGATAATTTTTATGATTATTATGATAGAACTTACTCTAGTGCAAAGAAAATTTGGAAAGCATTGCAGAGTAAGTATGATACCGAAGAGGATGGAACGAAAAAATATGCGGCTAGTAGATTTTTTCATTTACAAATGGTGGACAACAAATCAGTGGTAGACCAAGCTCAAGACTTTATAATGATTGTTGGAGAGCTCAGGTCCGAGGAGGTAAAAATTGGAGATGACCTTATTGTTTGTGGCATATTAGATAAACTTCCACCTTATTGGAAGGAATTTCAATAAACTATGCGCCACAAACAAAAGAAAACTTCTCTTGAGACATTGATAATGAAAATTCGTATGGAAGAAGAGGCAAGGGGCCAAGATGCACTTTTACAAACAGAAGAGCGCAACATCACAACGAAGGTAAATTTAATTTCTACAAATAATGCTACTCCTAAATCTCACAAAAATACTTCCGTGAAGCCTAAGAAGAAAAAAATCAAGAAAAATAATGGTAGACTTCCCAAGAAAAATAATGGTGAAAATAACCAAGCACAAACTCAATAAGTTCAAAATAAGGGATCGTGATTTATTTGTGGCAAGAGTGGGCATATTGCTCGACTTTGTAGATTTCAAAAATGTGGTCCTAGCCCTCAGATAAACGTTACCGAAGAACCTTTTATGGCGGTGATTACCGACATAAACATGGTTGAGAGTGTTGATGGATGGTAGGCTGATTTTGGTTCAAACCGTCATGTCGGTTATGAAAAAGACTGATTTAAAAATATACTCATTTTGAGGATCCCAAAACCATCATGCTTGGTGATTCTCACACAACTCAAGTGCTTGGAACGGGAGATGTCGAATTGTGTTTTACTTCTGGAAGGGTATTAACTTTGAAAGATGTACTGTATACTCCTTCTATGAGGAAAAAATTGATGTCTAGTTTTCTTCTTTATAAAACAGGCTTTAAACAGATTATTGAATCTGATTAATATGTAATTGTGAAGAAGGGTATTTTTGTGAGAAAGAGGTATGCTTGTGATTGGATGTTTAAACTGAATGTTGAAATGAATAAAGTTTCTACTTCAGTTTATATGCTTTCTTTTACCAATTTTTTGCATGCTCGTTTGTGTTATATTAATGATCATTATGTTGGAATCATGAGCAGTTTAGGATTAATCCCAATGGTTAAAAAGAATTTTAAAAAGTATGAGGCTTGTAGTTAAGCCAAAATCACTAAAAGGCCTCATTTTCAAGTTGAAAAAAAAATTGATTAGTTAGAATTAGTTCATATTGATATTTGTGAACTTGGTGGAATTTTAACTCGTGGAGATAATACATATTTATCACTTTAATTGATGAATTTTTTCTAAGTTTATGAAGGAATTTTATAGGAATAACAACAACAAGATGTGTACCTTATAACTTGCAGCGGAAATATTTGTTGTTGATTTTGTTGTCGAAAGGAATTGCTCCAGATCTCTCTTTGAATCACAAGAAAACAAAGATCATTTTTGTTCACAAAATAAGAGTCTCCTTAGAGTGTAGATTGATTTGTGTAAGAAATTTTCTTCTCTGTTTCTTTACTGATCTTTTGTTCTTAAGATTTCTCATATTTTCCCTTTCTTCTCTTTTACGTTCACACGTCTCTTTCAAGTTACTCCCACTTGGAGTCTTTTAAGGGGAGGCTGAACAGTTAATATATAATTGTTCCCTCATATCCTTTTAAAAGGATTATCCAATTAATTAAATTGGATAGGGAAAAACAGATTTGATCGGGTCGGTCCACATGGGCGACCCACGACCCAAAACTTACATCTCCCACTTCACACATGGTGGACAAGACCTAAGTCAACAAAATATCAATCAGACACATAATTCATACAATAAATAATTTGTGCGATCTGTGAGCATTAAGAGCTTACCTTTAAGGTTTTACTAGCCCTTCATATGAATCCAATCACATGTGGAAAGAATTTACTTCAACTTTAAGGACAATATTACTCACAATACCCCAGACTTCATTCACTACTTCAGTAGTTACTTATTTGATCCCTCATCCTCTTAAAGAGGTTAACTCGAGTTCATGTTTAACTGTATACACACAATTACACTCGAGTCTAATAGCCGGCTTATGTATACAAGTTGAATTGTTTATTTTAATCATCTTCCCTTTCTACTCGAATCTATCTGTCCATATCAACTGCTTTCCTAGACATGCACTGCATTACCGAATCACTCATGGCTATTAGTAACATGCTAAAGTAGCAAAACCGATCGAAACTTCTAGAAACAGTAAAAGGTCAAAGGGTATTTCATTGAAAAGTCATTTTAACCTTTCGGGGTCTCACACAATGAAGAAGCACGGAACCATTCTTTTATTGACCCATTGATCGCTTGACACACGTGGTATGAAACACGTGCTACGATGTTTACACCTTATATTGGTGTATGTGTCTCATTGTTTTGATTATCCAACATCGTACAGACCTTGGTCTAAACACCTCCAGATGTTTAACTCTAGTTTTTCTCTTCAGTGATCCTTAAATTCATCTTCTTAGAGAAACTTTTGTCTGGCTCATAAAATAAGTCATAATATGGTGGTGAAACTCATCTCTTCATGTTCCTCGATGTAAGAGGCGATTGCTCGTGTGAGAGAGCCAATCTTGTGACTTATTCGACACACTTTATTTCTTACAAATTATCACATGCTTATTATATTTGAATATAAATCCAATAGTATTATATAGAAGAGAATATTGTAACAATCAAGTTATTTTACAATATTGAAATATCATCATATTCTTCGCAAACCTAGATCCTTAACATGTTTTTCAAACAAGTCTCTAGAGATGGCCTTTGTAAAAGGATAAGCTATCATTTCACGTGTAGAAATGTATTGCAAAGTTATTTCTCCACTTGCCACTATGTCTCTTACAAAGTTATACTTGATGTCAATGTGTTTGGTCTTGCTGTGATATTTAGGATCCTTTGTATATGCGATAGCCGCTTGACTATCACAATATAGAATCATGGGACCCTTAGAATTCTTTGCAATACTCAAATGCTCAAAGAATCTCTTTAACCAAAAAACTTCTTGTACTGCAGACGCACAAGCCACAAATTCAGATTCCATGGTTGAAAGAGTTGTTCAAGTTTGCTTCTTAATTTTCCATGAAATAGCACCACCATTTAGTGAGAAAGCATAACCGGATATTGATTTTCTATAATCCCGGTCACCAGCCCAATCAGCATCTGTATAACCTCTTATGAATAAATTAGATCCACTATAACACAATTTATGATCTGCAGTTCCCTTTAGGTATCGGAATATTCTCTTTACTTTTTTCCAATGATCTCTTCCTGTATTGGATTGATACCTACTAACCATACTCACGGCATAAAAAATGTCTGGGCGAGTACACATCATAGTATACATCAAACTCCCGACAGCACTAGAATAAGAAATTCGAGACATGTCTTCCTTTTCTTTTTCAGTCTTTGAACACATTTCAAGGCTTAAAGTTTCACCCTTTGCTACAGGAGTATGCATGGATTTGCAACTATTCATTCGAAAACGTTCCAATATTTTCTTTATATAAGTTTCTTGAGATAAACTCAAAAATTCCTTGGAACGATCTCTTTGGATCTTAACACCCAATATATAGTCTGCTTCACCCATATCTTTCATATCAAATGATTTTGAAAGCCATGACTTGAAAGTTTTCACATACTCCAAATTAATTTCAGCTAATAAAATATCATCTACGTAAAGAGAAAGAATTACAAAATTTCCAATGGACTTTTTCACATAGATGCAATGGTCTTCATTGATCATGGTGAAATCAAATGACATTACCTCCTTATGAAATCTCAGATACCACTGCCTTGAAGATTGTTTTAGGTCATAAACTGATCTTTTCAATTTACATACTTTCTTTTCTTGACCTTTAACAATGAAACCTACTGGTTGTTCCATGTAGATTTCCTCGTTTAATTATCCATTGAGAAAAGCGGTCTTCACATCCATTTGGTGTAATTCTATATCTAAATGTGCAACAATACCTAAAAGTAATCGTACGGATGTAAACTTCACAACTGGTGAAAAAGTTTCCCCATAGTCTATTCCAACTTCTTGAGTAAAACATTTTGCCACCAATCGTGCTTTGTGTCATTCTATTGACCCATCCGATTTACGTTTTAACTTTAAGCATCCATTTATTCCCATTAGCTTTACCTTCCTTAAGAAGGGCAACTACATCCCAGACTTTGTTGGTTTTGATGGACTCTAATTCTTCTTTCATCGCTTTTAACCATTCATCCCTTTCAGGGCTCGATAAGGCCTCAGTTAAAGAATTAGGTTCATCCAATTTTGTAGGAGATACCAAGAAAACATAATCCTCAATCTCATAAGATCGTTTAGGTACACCTTTTCTTGTACTCTTACGTATTTGAAGTTCAGATTCCTCTATAGGATTTTAGGATTCATAACTCCCACTTGGACAAGGAATCATTTCTTGATCCATTGAATTATCACGTATGTTTGACAACATTATCTGATCTTTTGAATTCAACATTTCATATATAGGCTCAACTTTATCTATTTCACCCTTTTTGGGAAAATCATTTTCCAAAAATCTGACATCTCGTGATACAATTTTAGTAATACTTCTATCCTCCAGTTCGTCGATGAACACATACCCTTTGGAGCGTTCAGAGTACCTTATAAAGATACATTTCTTTCCTTTTGGACTTAGTTTACCAAACTCACCAAAACAATCCTTAATGTATGCCGCACAACCCCACGGTCGTAGATCATTCAGGTTTGTTTTGTGACTAGTCCAAAGGTCTTAAGGAGTGGAAGAAACTGATTTAGAAGGCACTTTGTTCAATATGCAAGCCGCAGTAAATAACGCATCTCCCCAGAAAGAGATAGATAAATTTACCTGCGCCATCATTGATCTTATCATGTATAATAATGTTCTATTCCTTCTTTCATCTACACCATTTTGTTGAGGTGTATAAGGAGTAGTTAACAATCTGATAATACTCTTTTCAGCACATAATTCTTCAAATTATTTTGACAAATATTCACGTCCTCGGTCAGTTCTTAAAGCCTTTATGCTTTTATCTAATTGATTTTCAACTTCATTCATATATCTTTTAAAGCACTCAAGTGTTTCAGATTTATGAGAAATCAAATAGACATAACCAAAGCGCGTGAAATCATCAATAAATGCAATGAAGTATGTAGCACCAGACCTTGCCTTCACATTCATTGGACCACAAATATCAGAATGAGTTAATTGAAGCGGGAACTGAGCATTTTTAGCCTTCCCAAATGGTTTACGCGTAATCTTTCCAGCAAGACAATTTTCACAAGTTAGCATATCAATTTTGGTGAAAGAACCTGAATGTCCTTCTTTTGCCAACCTATTCATTCCATCTTGTCCTATGTTACCTAATCTTGCATGTCATGTGATAACATCAATATCATTGTTACTTGAATAACATGCCATTACACAACGGTCAACATAATAGTCATAAGTTGAAGGATTACAATCTAAAACGATAAAGCGGTCATAACGAAGTCCAAAACCATATAAAACATTATCTAGAGTTATTCTGACACCATTGCGACAAAAAAATAAATCAAAATCAACGTCTAAAAGAACAGACATAGATACTAAGTTTCGTCGAATCTATGGAGCATATAGGACATCATGTAACATCAAGGAACGGCCACCATGCAAGTCCACTTTGCAAGTGCCTATACCTTTGACTTCAAGCTTAGCATTATTTCCTACGTAGATCCAACTTGATTTAGATGAAACTCAATGAAACTCTACAAATGCCTCTCTATCTCTGTCACGACCTGAGCCTACACCCTGGATGTGGCCGGCACTCAAGAGCCATTGTTGGTCCCCAAGCGAACCCTCATCCTGGCTGACTACTAGCGGAAGACTAACTTGAGCATTCATAAGAATCAAATTGAAAGAAACGTTTAAATATAGTTTATTGAATCTCAAAACTTTACTGAATATACCTAGTATGAAACATAAGTTTTAAATAAAATATCGTAAACTGAAAGACTCTCCAAAACTATCTATCTATGAAGCCTCTACTATTAAGAAAGGATGTCGGGATAAGACCCACGACACCTCAAAACTGCTAACTGGAAAGTAACTGTGAAGTCCTCTAGAATACAAGGAGGCTCACCAAAGCTAGTAGAGTGATGTCAACGAAACGCCTGTTGATAATCATGACCACCTATATCTGCATCATAAAATGATGCAGGTCGAATAACATCAGTACATGGAATTTACGAGTATGTAATATAGCTGAGTAAATAAATAACTGAACTGAATGACTGAAAGCAACTCAACTGAATCAATACATGAACATGAAGTGAAAACCATTTAAGCTTTATAATAAAATATACAATGAAATCAACATGAAAATAATATACTTTACTTGTGGGGAGTTTCTCTAACCGAAAACCATTATCATGAGCCAAACAATGATACAACGTTTCTCCTCACGTTGCCAGGGCCATCCTATATTTTTCCGGAGTATAGGATGATATCGTGACTATGGATGCATCTAATTGGCCTTCTCAGAGGCACTGAGGAGTCGCATGAAGAATCAATTTTAGCCTATCCTACGCTGGCTACGTAGTTCTATGGGATTTCCGAATCACAAAAGACTCTAACCCAACTCGGTGCTCGATAATACTTCCAAAATAATTAATATAACTTGGTGCTCAATTCACCCATTACAAAGAATGGGCTTCTTACGTTATGTGAAATACTTTTCAAAACATGAGACATGTTTACCTTCTTGAAAACATGCACTTCTGAACTTATCTTTCAAGTCCAATAATTAACATAGATATATATATGTATATGTATATATATGAATAAAATAACATTAGAAACTCTGAAGTCTTTATGAAATAGAACCTTTAAGCTTTTTCTCAAAACTAAGTTTGGAACACAATGGTTGACTTTCAAAGACTCTCAAGACTTATAACTCAATTCTTAGGGTTGATGCAGAATTATGGGCATGAAAAACTTATCTTGAGGACCTCAAAAACCATATACAACCTCATGAATACAACTCTTTCTCAAAACTCATCTTTACTTCCTCAAAAACTCAGTTTAAAACTCAAGTGTTGGCTTTGAAAATCTTTTCAAGATTTATAACTCAAAATAGGGTTCATGCTGAATTATAGACATGAACAAATCAACTCAAGGATCTCAATAACAATATAGAAACTCAATACTTAGGAATAAAATTTCAAAAAAATCAGAAATTCAAAAACTCAAAATCAACTTAGCTCAAGAATACTCAAATCTAAGGGTAGAATCAGAGATTTCTCTTTTACTGATTTGAAAGTAGATGTAGGGCGTGAAGACAAACTAGTCGGACACTATGATAGCCTTACATACCTGGAAGAACAAGGTTCTTGAAGAATGTTTAAGAATCTTGAAGAAGAACTTGATTAGAAGCGTTGAAACCCTAGTTTGAAGGAGAACAATCAAGAAAATCTTTCTTGAGATTCTTGAATTGGTTTCTTGAAATCTCTATGGCCAAGAATTATGATTTTCATTAGTGATTTATAATTGTATGGATGAATTTGAGTTGGAAAGAATTTAATTCTTGGAGAAAAACATACCTTGAAGAAGAATCTTGAAAAAGATGGGAAGAATCTTGAATGGAGTCTTATACTTTAATTTTTCCTTACAGTTTTGCCTTAGGGTTTGAGAGAGAAGATAATGATGGATTAAAGGATGAAAATAGGATTGTTTAGGGCTTTATAGGAGTTAAGAAATCCATTTTAAGGTTTTACTAGTGGTATAAGGAGAAGAAAATTATGTTATTTAGAATTTTTCCCGCAACTAAAACGGAACTGCACTACACTAGTTACTAAAATGGTCAAAACTTTTTTTTTAGAAATTGGATTAATGTAAAATTGGTGGCATTGGAAAGAGGATTCAAATATCTTTAATTTGATAAGTTATGGGCCACGTAACTCTTTATATTCTAAGAGATATGGTCGTTTGAAGTTGACCTAAGTAGAATCTTACATCATAACTTAATCGGTAAGGAAGCTTTCAACTCAACTTTGTGGTAGGAGATTCTATTGACCTTAATTGAGATCCAAAATCATTCCCACACTAAAGAATTATCTTTACACATATGGGCAATTTAATAATTACCCGATATGACCCTACAAGTAAATGAAGAATGGTTCGAATCTTAACTTTAAAACTTTCAGGGTGTTACAATATCTCTCCTTGGGATCATTCGTCCTCGAATGACGGCTGGTCTGAGAATCAAAAGGGGTTACTCTTACTATATTCAAGCCTAACTCAAAATGACAAAGTACTTAACATAGGGTGATTATTCTTATCTAAATCACAAGATTCAGGTTCTATACCTCTGTAGGAAATCTCATCCCAAGAACACTACTCATTACCGCTACATTCAGCTAACCTTGAGCTTATATCATGAAACACCTAATGTATCACGGATTGTCCACATGTTAACAACACCACATTCAAGCTTAGAACCTTTACCACACCATAGACTCCTACTAACCCACTTTCTAAGAACTTCTCATCCTCTCATCATCTCTACCAACTGAACTTTCATGCATTACCACCAGGAAGCTGACTTAGTACTCATTGTAAACCTTATCTCCTTCTTCCTCCACATTCATAACCTTAGATGGAATAAACACACCATCACTATCACAATAATAAATGACATTCCTCTCCTCCATCATTACACTACTACTATCAACAACACAACTCTATAAAACTAAAAAAGATTACTGAAAGGACTTTAGGGCGAAAGATCATAAGCACGATTCATTCGAGAATTCTAATATAAGAATAAGCATGACATAACATTATGTTGCTTGCCATTAAGAGTAAATCATGAAATTGTGAGACTGAACATACTATGAGACATGAATGCTTATATGAATAGGTTCATATCATGAGGCTGATATCCACAACTTTATGGATTAAGCTCGAGGTGAATGGGCTAAAGTGTTTTCCCCTCATTCTGAAAACTGAGTATAGATGTGAATCTCTCTGAAGTATATGAGCATAGGTCATGAACACAATTCTGATATTAGGAATATCCACAAGATGTTGTAATGACTGGACTTGAGGAATACACAAGATTATGAATGGATTAATATACCTCTAAAACTCATTTGGAAGACATCACTATGTCATCCTCAACATTTGACTTGGTTTCTCATCTTATCATCTCCCCCTTAGGTCTAAAGCTGACACTTCAAAGTTATGGATCTATTTCATCATCTCCACACTAGTCTACAATCCCTTTACTCTAATACTCAGGAAAGTCTTATCTCATGGTTACTGAACTCAGGTACTAAGACTCATTTTAAGACCTCTTTCTAATATGCTTCTATTAACCTCTTCTCATTAGCTTATAAGGTCGCTTCATTTAACTCTTAAGGAAAAAAATAATGCTCACATCAGCTTATTTCACATTGACAGCTCAAATATACTATCTAGTCATCCATCAAAAATCATTAACTTAATTGAAACCTCGCTGATTATATACAATCTCGATAGACCTCTTAATGATCTTGTTATTATTATGACTTAGCCACACTTCACTGCTCTTATCTATAATTTAGGATCTCTCACTTGTACCACTCATCTTCATTGCAGCTAACATCTCAATTCCTCACCTACTCTATGTAAAGTCTACCAGATAAGATCTCAAGACTAACATCATCACCCTCATGTTACCATTCTTTTGATAACAACGCTCATCTCAAATTCAAGCTTAATGTTTATTATTAAACCCGGATATTAATATGATTGGTCGCTTACTATACTAACTTACGACTACTATATCAAATAAAGAAACACTCGTCTACTGAAACCTCATAACAAGTAGTCAATCTTTATCTCTTTCTCTACATATTTTTGAATTATCGTCACATTCAATTTCATGACTTAAGTACTAATTACTCATTCACTATACATCATTGCCTAATTAGTTATATAACCCTTTGAATATTATGGGCTCTCCCTTAAAGATCATAAGCCTAGGTTAGATCTATCACCTCATGAATACTCCTGCTCTTCTATTCAACACCTACACTTGGTTGTTACTAACACAATGACACATCATCATAACCTCATTTCTAGTTAAAGTATACTCTAACTCATCCTAACTAGTAACTCTTACTCTACCTCCTATCATGCAATATACATAAACTCATCATTTCTTAGTCTACCCAAAAGGGAAAAATCCTCTTTAATAACCTACTGGGTGCATGACTATAATAACATAATTTGCCTTATAACTATCTCCCTTTCTTAGATTACTGAACCTCTGCATGGATTCTTCTAACTTTGGGCACTCTTACTACCACTGCTTATAATCTCATAACTCATACTATCTTTTCGGGTGCAAATACTACCCATGCTAAAAAAACACTTCCTCATAAGTGCCTCAACTGAAACAAGTTCAGGGAAAAGATTCTGGGAATACATCTCATTTTAGCTCGAACGCACGAATCATATGGATAAGAGTGCATTCTTTCGAACTCAACATTTAAGCTCACTCATAGGCTTCTCTTAAGCCCCTCTGTAGTCTCATGACTTTTGCTAAGAGTAACTCATCGATAATGAACTAACTTTACTTTTCAACTACCTTGAGTATGGGGGATAGTCGAATGAATCTGAGAAACACACGAGTTTTGAATAAGTTCCTTATGACACAACTCTACTGCACGATTTAGAGTATGAAAGAAGGGAATTTTTTCTTAAATGTCTATAGTCCCTTATTTATAGAAGTGGGGCCCTCACAACCATAAACAAGATCATATTGACACGGCTTCATAGACATCCTAGGACACTTGAACTCTATGCTCTGATACCAAGTTTGTCACGATCCGAGCCTACACCTTGGACGTGGCCGACACTCTAGAACAATTGTTGGTCCCTAAGCGAACCCTCATCCTGGCTGACTACTAGCGAAAGACTAACTTGAGCATACATAAGCATCAAATTGAAAGAAACGTTTAAAAATAGTTTATTGAATCTCAAAACTTTGCTGAATATACTTAGTATGAAACATAAGTTTTAAATAAAATATCTAAAACTGAAAGACTCTCCAAAACTGTCTATCTATGAAGCATCTACTATTAAGAAATGATGTCGGGACAAGACCCACGATATCTCAAAACTGCTAACTGGAATGTAACTGTGAAGTCCTCTGGGATATAAAAAGGTTCACCAAAGCTAACTGGAGTGTAGAGTGATCTCAACGAAGCACCTGTTGATAATCATGAACACATATTTCTGCATCATAAAAGGATGCAGGTCGAATGACATCAGTACATTGTATGTATGAGTATGTAATATAGCTGAGTAAATAATTAACTGAACTGAATGACTGAAAGCAACTCAACTGAATCAATACAAGAACATGAAATGAAAACCATTTAAGCTTTACAATAAAATATACAATGAAAGCAACATGAAAATAATATACTTTACTTGTGGGGAGTTTCTCTAACCGACAACTATTACCATGAGCCTAACAATGATACAACGTCTTCCATCACGTTGCCAGGGCCATCATATACTTTTCCGGGGTATAGGATGATATCGTGACTATGGATCTATCTAATTGGCCTTCTCAGAGGAAGTGAGGAGTAGCATGAAGAATCAATGTTATCCTATCCTACGCTGGCTACATAGTTCTATCGGACTTCCGAATCATAAAAGACTCTAACCCAACTCGGTGCTCGATACTACTCCCAAAATAATTAAGATAACTTTGTGCTCAATTCACCCATTACAAAGAATGGGCTTCTTACATTACTTGAAATACTTTTCAAAACATGAGACGTGTTTACCTTCTTGAAAACATGCACTTATGAACTTATCTTTCAAGTCCAATAATTAACATAGGTACATATGTATATGTATATATATGACTAAAATAACATTAGAAACTCTTAAGTCTTTATGAAATACAACCTTTAAACTTTTTCTCAAAACTCAGTTTGAAATACATTGGTTGACTTTCAAAGACTCTCAAGCCTTATAACTCAATTCGTAGGGTTCATGCGGATATATGGGCATGAACGATTCATCTTGATGACCTTAATAACCATATAGAACCTCATGAATACAACTCTTTCTCAAAACTCATATTTACTTCCTCAAAAACTGAGTTTAAAACTCAAGTGTTGGCTTTGAAATATTTTTCAAGATTTATAACTCAAAATAGGGTTCATGCTTAATTTTAAATATGAATAAATCAACTCAAGGATCTCAATAACAATATATAAACTTAATACTTAGGAATAGAATTTCAAAAAAATCAGAAATTCAAGAACTCAAAATCAACTTAGCTCAAGAATACTCAAATCTAGGGGTAGAATCCTAGATTTCTCTTTTACTGATTTGAAAGTAGATGTAGGGCGTGATGATGAACTAGTCCAACACTATGATAGACTTACATACCTGGAAGAACAAGGTTCTTGAAGAATCTTGAAGAAGAACTTGATTAGAAGCCTTGAAACCCTAGCTTGAAGGAGAACAATCAAGAAAATCTTTCTCGAGATTCTTGAATTAGTTTCTTGAAATCTCTATGGCCAAAAATTATTATTTTCATTAGTGATTCATAATTGTAAGGAGGAATTTGAGTTGGAAAGAAATAAATTCTTGGAGAAAGGCTTACCTTGAAGAATAATCTTGAAAAACATGGGAAGAATCTTGAATGGAGGCTGCTACTTTGATTTTTCCTCAGAGTTTTGGTCCTAGGGTTTGAGAGAGAAGAGAATGATGGATTATAAGATGAAAATATGATTGTTTAGGGCTTTATAGGAGTTAATAAATCCATTTTTAAGGTTTTCCTAGTGGTATAAGGAGATGAAAATTACCTTATTTAGAATTTCCCACGGCTAAAACGAAACTGCACTACACTAGTTACTAAAATGGTCATAACTTTTTACACAGAAATTGGATTAATGCAAAATTGGTGGCGTTGGAAAGAGGATTCAAATACCTTTAATTTGATAGGTTATGGGCCACGTAACTCTTTATATTCTAAGAGATATAGTCATTTGAAGTTGACCTAAGTAGAATCTTACATCATAACTTAATCGGTAAGGAAGCTTTCAACTCAACTTTGTGGTAGGAGATTCTAGTGACCTTAATTGATATCTAAAATCATTCCCACACTAAAGAATTACCTTTACACATATGAGCAATTTAAGAATCACCCGATATGACCCTACAAGTAATTGAAGAATCATTCGAGTCTTAACTTTGAAATTTTTAGGGTGTTACAATCTCGACTCACGTGGTCGGTGGATCCTGAGTCTACAATCCACATAGGATAAGATTCAGTTAGTAAAGAAGTGATAGAAACATATGTAGCACTGAGAGATACGTTTAAAAGTGCCATCTTTTTGGACTCGGTACATTCACGAGCAAAATGCCCCAATTCTTGACAATTGTAGCACGTCATTTTACTCTTGTCTCTCTTCTTGAAAAAACGTTTTCCTTACTTGGAATTTGGCTTCTTATTTCTCTTAGAGGGTCCTTCTCCAGTCTCTTTGTCTTTCCCATTTCTTTTCCAATTTTTCTTGCGCTTGAAGCCTGAAGATTTTGTACTTCTTGACTCTGCCATTAAGGCATTAGAAGCAATTTTAGCAGCACCAAGGCGCTTATCTTCAAGTTCAACATGGCGTGCAACATCAGAAAAAGTTTTGATGCTGTCATTATGGGTCAAGTTTACCTTCAAATGTTCCCAATTATTGGGAAGAGACCGAATCACTGCCTGAACTTGTTGCTCATCTGAAAGAACATGGCCAGCACTCTTGAGTTGAGCTATCATGTTTGACATCACCCTAAGGTGTTGTTTGATATTCTGATCATGACGCTTTTTGTAAGTGTCAAATTTGATAGTCAACTGTTGGAGGTGGGTTACAGACGTACCCCCATATGTTCCTCGCAGATGTCCCCACATAGCATGAGCAGTTGAGAATTCCTCATATTCATGTATGAGGTCATCAACCACAGAACTAACTATTATTCCACGTGCAGTGGAATTAGCTTTTTTCCAAGCTTTGTAAGCTTCAAGTTCCCTTCCGTGTTGTGCAAAATTACCCTCTTCTGGTTGATTCAAAACATGGTTTTTACCTTCCAGAGTGTTTTGCTCTTCCAGTACATACCATATTTTACGACTCCAGATGTCGTATTTTTCACCGTTAAATTTTTCCCCTTTATTTAAGTCAGCAATGATACTTTTTGATGCCATGTCTGTTTTGAGATATAATCAGGCTACAATTTTTAATCAATTATGCATGTGACATACACATTCAAGCAAATCAATTCTCATAAAGGCTTCATATTTAAATGTAAAATCGAAAAGGCACGTTAGCATCCAATCATCATCTACGAACTAAATATTTAACCAAAATTTGAAACTAACTTCTTAATGTGTACACTATTATATTTTAGACTATAATCACAAAGATTTGCATGTTTGATAATCAAACACCATATGATAATGTTCAATAGAATAATAATCCACTTATCAAAAAAAGTGGATAAAACTCAAGTATTCATATTAAAGCATAATCAAAGATGTTCATCACATAGTTTGTAAAGAATAAACAAAATTCAATACTAAACTATGTTTATGTTGTGAAGTTTTACCCACTTAACTCCTATATTTACCGTATACTTCCATAATGGTTCACTATCCCAATTTCAAAATAAGTTTCTTTAAGTTCAATCTTCCAATATTTTGGTAAGGAATGATACAAAACATCGTATGCTTCCCTCTCTTCAACTTGAATGATACTTTCATTAACCTCATCAAGTTTCATGACAAAGGATCTGAGGAAATCTAATAAAAAGTTAAGAGGATCCAGCTTCAAAGACATAAACTCTGTTATATCTTTTTCTCTTTTGCTTTGAATGGCCCTTTGATTCCTTAACATATTCTGTGTCGCCCTCGGAACACCAATCCGTATGTTTTCTCGCCCTCGGAAATATGTCTTACGACGACGTGCTCTTCTACATTGTCCTTTTGCTCTTCGAGAACTCTCACTTGGAATAATTCAAATTTGTTCCTGTTCAGCCATATCTGAAATAGGAATAAGGAAACAATAAGAATGACTTAACCATTCAATGTGAAAATATATGTCACTTTTTTTTTTAGAAGACACAAAAAACTATTTAAGGAACACAAAGACTAAACGAATAAACAAGACCAATATATTTGAAAATACATAATATATAAACGCATATTTTATATATATATATATACCAAAATAAAAGTAATCCTAAAAAGGACTTAAAACTCATCCCAAGAAAATTAATCTTAAAAAAAATATTTTTTTTTCAACTTCAAAAATTCATATCTCACTCGTTTTAAATGTGTTTTTCTATTATAATATATTTTCGGAAAGCTACAAACGATTAGATCATGAAAAATGACGTTTTGAACCAAAAAATTGTACATCCAATTTCCAGATCGCAACCAACAGAAGCAGTTTTTTCCGAAAAAAGGCTAAAACAGTCAACTTTCAAAAATTCATATTGCACTCGTTTTAAAACCTTTTTTTTATTATAATATATTTTCGAAAAGCTACCAAGGAGCAAATCATTAAAACATAAGTTTTAACCAAAAATATTGTACAATCAATTTCCAGATCGCAACCAACAGAAGCAGTTTTTAAAAAAAAATAGAATTTCTTTCTTTGTAGGATAAGGAATCTTATCTACAATATGAGTCAGAATCGAATAGGATTTTGAATCCTATTTACCATATAATTAGTCCACATTCAAATAGCCAAAAAAACTTAACATCTTCCAATTTTTTTCTTTTCTCTTATTTTCAAGGAAAAAATTAGTCACAGATTATATTTTATCAACAATACAGTGAATGTACATGGAAGCATCAAATAATTGGATCAATTAACGATAGCTCTTGTCACGACTCAGACCCTCGTGATTGGCACCCACACTAACCTTATGGTGGGAGAACCATTAATACTAATCAGCTAACCTCAAAGCTACGCATTTAAAGATACGGAAGAAGGTTAAATGCAAAAAATAAAGTGGAGTTCCTATAACCTCCGAAGTCTAACAAAACAGTTGCAGAAATAATGCCTAGAACCTGAAAGTCAATGTACGAAAACATCTACTAACGATAAGTCTAAGAAAATGGGTGCAACCCAACTAAACAAGAGAATATCTAAAGTGCTAATCTAAGTCCGAATAAGATGGACTGAGCAAAGGAGAACTCATGGCAGCCTGGAAGAACTGGCTCACCCTTAAATTCGATTGATCACTGATCTCCTAGATGAGGTTTGTCAGTAGCCGCCTGAAGATGCCATGTACTTAACAAAGAAAGAGCAAGTGCAGTATCAGTACACAACCACCGTGTACTGGTAGGATCACGCGGCTATTCCAATAACTGAAACATATATAAGTCATTACAACATCATAAACATGCATACACCGAACATATACAGTATCCATTATCATTTACGAGCAACGTACAATTTCACAATCTCAATAATACGCATATATACAACAAGTCATTGGTCCTCTTATGGAACCCATACCCAAACTGTTAGTGTTCTGGATCATGACACCTGATCTAAGTTAGTATGTCGGATCGTGACACCCGTTTCAATATGTATGTCGGTACGTGACATTCAATCTCAGTTAGTGCGTCGGAACGTGACACCCGATCCATTCAACATACCACAATCACAATCACAATCACAATGTACATTCTCATAATCATATAAACAAGAGGTGATTCATGGCATATAGTTATTCATTCATACTCATTTACATTAGGTGTGATCAATAATGCAACATTCGCATACATACATGCAATACAATGAAGCAATTACTAACATACATCATACAAACATGAAATCACAACCATCACCTACCTCGAACAAAGCTTGAACCCCTAAGAAACTTGATTCTTCCCCTTCCGGATTCTTTCTGCTTGTTCTTGGTCTACAAACAATCAATTAACACAAGGATCAATAAAAGAAGCCTAATTACCCAGATTATAATCAACATTATTAACCCTAGGCCAAACCTATGACCCAAATACCCAACTCATGGCTTTTTCCACCATAAATCCCAGATCAAAACCCTCCCCCATCGATAATTACCCAAGAAACTAAGTTCTACCTATCAAAAAATTGATTCGGGGAGTAAAAACCTTACCTTTGGTGCTAGAAGAGGTGGAAAACCTTCAAGAAATATCCCTGGGTCGTTCCTTAGCTCTCAAGATCAAATGTTGCAGAATAATGATGTTTTTGGGGTTTATTTCCGACTTAAGTCGCGACTGTCCCGCCACAGTGGACCTCATCCCGCTACAGCGGCCCCGACCCGACAGAATAATCCCGCCCTGGCGGCTTGCATGGAGACCGAGAGTTAAATTAAGAGTTCCAAACCCCCATTTCACAACACACCTTCAACCCATGACACTCAGAAACTACCCGTTCACGCTAAGATCAGTTTCGGGAGTTCTACTCGCCCGAATTCGATTTCGTAAAGTCATACGGATTTCTTAACGTCTTAGATATCTACTCATGTGATCCAATTCAGAATTAGATCTCCCATTTATTACCAGATTTCTCTAGACCTCACTGACTCCGATTTATTATTATGTCACGATCCAACCCACCGGGCCGTGTGGGCACTTACTCTAACACCTAAGTAGGAGAATCCTTGATTCCCAAACAGTTTAAAACATGCAGAAGATTAAGAAAACTAAGATAGAAATAAATTCATGGAGATTTTTATAAAATAAGAGTTTAAAACGTTTCAAAGTTAAGACTTGTAAAGTAATTAACACCCCCAGGGATCTAGTCTAAACAGGTACAAGAGCTACTAAGATTACATGGTATAACAAAATTAACAAATGACGCAGCTCCCACCACACGGAAGGAAAAATAGAAGCTGTTGGAGATTGTCTTCGTCTTCACCTATGAAACATCACTGACCCTGCATCCAGACTATGCCAAAAGGCATAGCAAGAGTAGTATCAGTCTACCACACGTACTGGTAGGCATCATCAGTAAACCCGATGCCCACCGGATAATATAAGAAATCGACTAGCAAGAAATATGCAATAAAACTGTTCATTCCTCCACCTTTATATTTTCCTGATACTTAAACATATACTAGTACATTGTACTCTAACCCCTTTCTCGATCCATCCTTGATCATAGCTTAACCATTTTATCTCTTAGAGGAGTTTACAGATGTAACCACTACCAACCCGGCCAACCACTCACGACAAGCCCGTACTTCTTCCACATCACCACTCAACCCTTGACCCCATAGTACGTTCTATCAAGGCTTGTTACCCTTTTCAATACCCATCCAATTCCAGAGTAATGCCCAACTATTAATATTGACGACATAGCCCCACCCCAATTCTTAACGACAATACACATCGCCACCTCTCTAAATAACACATGATAACATCGGGACCCTTGGTCTCCACTTACCATACCATATCCCGATTTGGGCCTGACCATTAACAGTTCATTCATTAACGAGATATACATAATTACCTTACGACACCGTAAACCCACGTATATATATATATATAATGCACAATTTGATTATCAGTTCGGAGCAACATACCATCCCACATTATCAATAACAAGAAGATATGAACATATCAACCACACATGGTTCTCTCATGGAACCCACGCCACAAACTGTTAGTGTGTTGGAACGTGACACCCGATCCAATGCATATATATATGTCGGAACCTGACACCCGATCCAATATTTGTATGTGTGTCGGTACGTGACAACCAATCCAATGTATGTATGTGTGTCGGTACATGACACCCGATCCAATGCATGTATATGTGTCGGAATGTGACACCCGATCAAATATATGTATGTTTGTCGGTACGTGACACCCCATCCAATATATATATGTTTGTCAGTACGTGACACCCGATCCAATGTATGTATGTGTGCCTGTCACGACCCAGACCGTCGTGATTGGCACCCACAAACCCTCCAGTGGGAGAACCAAAACTACAGCCCAACTAATCAACTTAACCCATGTACTACACATTTAAAGCTACGGAAGTAGGTTTAAATAACTATATAATTAATACGGAGTCCCCATAAACTCTGGAAGTTCAACTAACATCTAACAACCAATGCGGAAATACCCCTAGAACCTGAAAGTCATTGTACCAAAACATCTAAGGGCAACATGTCTAAGAAAAAGGGGTACAACCCCAACTAACATAAGAAATATCTAAACACTCTAAGTCTGAAGAAAATAGATTAAACAATAGAAAGGACTCGATGGCAGCCTGAAAGAACTGGCTCACCCTTGAAATCCGGTCTCGCTCACAGATCTCCTAGCTGAGGTCTATCAATAGCCGCCTGAAGATGTCTTGTACTCAACAAAGAATGAGCAAGTGTAGTATCAGTACACAACCACAATGTACTGGTAGGATCACGCGGCTATCCTAGTAAGTTAAACATATATATAAGCAGTCACAACATAGTAAACACGCATATATCGAACATATACAATATCAATTATCATTTCAGGAGCAATGTACGATTGCACATTCTCAACAATATGCATATATGATAAGTAAATGGTCCTCTCATGTAACCCATACCCAAACTGTTAGTGTGCCGGATCGTGACACCCGATCCAAGTTATTGTGTCGAAACGTAAGACCCGATCCAAATGTATGTCGGTACATGACATCCGATCCCAGTTAGTGTGTCGGAACGTGACACCCGATCCATTCAACATGCCATAATCATAATAACAATGTACATTCTCATAATCATACAATCAAGTGTTGATTCATGGCTTACAATCATTCATTCATACTCATTTACATTAGGTGTGATCAATAGTTCAACATTCGTATACATACATGAATTACAATGAAGCAATTACTAACATACATCACACAAACATGAAATCAAACCATCACCTACCTCGAACATAGCTTGAATCCCCTAAGAAACTTAATTCTTCCCTGTCTGGATTCTTTCCGCTTGTTCTTGGTCTACAAACAATCAATATAACACGAGGATCAATAAACAAGACCTAATTACTCGAATTATAATCAATAATATCAACCCTAGGTCAAACCCTTGTTCCCCATACTCAGTTTAGGGCTTTTTCCACCATAATTCCCATATCAAAACCCTTCCCCATCTATAATTACCCAAGAAACTAAGTTCTACAGATCAAAAAATGGATTCGGGGAGTAAAAACCTTACCTTTGGTGCTAGAAGAGGTGGAAAACCTTCAAGAAATATCCCTGGATCGTTCCTTAGCTCTCAAGATCGAATGTTGCAGAATAATGGCATTTTTTTGGGTTTATTTCCGACTTAAGTCGTGACTGTCCCGCTGTGGCGGCCCCCATCCCGCTACAGCGGCCCTGCCCTGGTGGGATAATTTCCGCCCTGGCGGCTTGCACGGAAACAGAGAGTCAAAATTTGAGTTCCAAACTCCCATTTCACAACACATCTTCATCCCATGACATTCAAAAATTACTCGTTCACGCTCAGATCAGTTTTGGTAGTTCTACTCACCCAAATTCGATTCTGTAAAGTCGTATGGGTTCCTTAATGTCTTAGTTATCCACTCATGTGATCAAAAATATAATTAGATCCCTCATTCATTACCAGATTTCCCTAGACCTCACATTACTCAGATTTCATCCAAATCTGGACTAGGCTAAGAATTCCCAAGTTACTACTCAAAAGTTTTCTGGCCCCAATTCTTTCCCTATTGGCTTTTCCCTAACGACGGGATCAGGTCGTTACAATAGATACCAATTTACCCATCACTTGTCCCCAAGTGATCCACTAGGGAAGACTGGCTAAAGTAAGAGTAGAGTAGTATCTGCTTTGTCGAATAGCTGGGGATACTTGTCTCACATGTCCTTCTTGGTTTCCCAAGTAGCTTCCTCAACCGGACGATGCTCCCATTGAACTTTCACTGGCTTTATCTCCTTGGTCCTCAACCAACCAATTGAATACCTACCCAGCCTCCCATACAATGCCTCAATGAAGTCATCTCACTACTCGAGTGATAATTATTGTTGTATGTAAATTTAACTAACATCAAAAGCTATTCTCAATAACCACCAAAGTTGATCGTACACACGTTTGTCACATGTTATCAAGGACCTTGACACAATCATCAGGACTAATCCTTTCTCACATAAGCATGATAAAATTCTAAATCAATACTCTCTACAATTAGAGGTGGACCTGAACCAACCAACATACACTCATAATACTCAAACAATCATAGTTCTTGTCAACATCTCCTTCTCAAAACCTAAATTTCCATGAGCTTAAGTTATAAAAATTTGATCTTTAGACATCGGATACTCATCGAGGGATATGTCCAAGTACACGAACCCTCCAACAACACTATCGAAATGCTAGATTTAGTAATTGTAGATTACCTCTTAAGAACAGTAGAATTGGACCCAATGATCCCCACATTCAACCACACATAATCGATACATGACCTCGACGACTAGATGAATATTAAGATTGTCAGAAAACCATTATTATACATGGTAGCTCTTCTATGAATTCTCATAAGCAAGGTGGTACATATAGAACTACTGAAATACTTTAACAACTCCAAGACAACACCAAATATGTCATCTGAAATAACCAAATCCTCCCAATCATCCCACTCAACCAAGAGAACATCGCAGGATCGGTACACTTGATCCACCACTAGGGATCCACCCACAAAAGTAAAAACACACGTGAGCATAGCTAGTGAATCATACTCATAACCATGTACAAAATGAAATAGATGGTCACATACAAATTTATGGAATAATCATTGAATAACACCAAAGAGGAGGTTTTCCTCTAATGAGTCGATACCAGTCATTTCCACTCAGTTGACTTCATATACTCTTCACATCATTCCATTGAAGCCCACGCTCTCAATACTAACAACCATCATGAACACTCTGACCATTTACCTTGCTCTAAGCCAACACTTTTTAAATGAAAACCTTTCTTAGCTACTTTAACAATCAAAAGTAATAAACTTTACGAATCAAACCAAGTGTAAATCCTTTCAAAGGTTCAATACCTGATAAAATTGATCATTTCTCACTTTATAAATTCATACCTTGACAAAATATATCACCACGAATGTAGACTTACAATGAAAATTTTGAATTGTAAATTCAACCGTATAACACAATCCCCTTATCTATCAACATTAGCTTTTACCTTGAAGATTTTTATGAATTCATGGATCTTCGCTTATCATTGATCGCATCTCCATCGATCTTACAATATCTTTCGCTAACAATTCAATTGTACTCATTACTAAACTCAAAAATAAAACAAAGCACTTATCATCACACTTGAGCTAGTGTCTGTACACTTTTGCTCAAGTCTTTCTCAATAGTTTTTAACCAATTTGATGGACCCGTGACACTATTACCATAGCTAGAACAAAACGTATGAAATCACGCGTCTCTGAACCCAATTATCTACCCCTCTGAAGATATCTCTTCAGCATTTGCAATCAAATAAAATATTCTTGCTCTCGCCTCTCTCAAGGCTGTACTACATCCCACTATTTTTCCCTCATTATGACTCTAGCTCTTTTAAATTCTATTCGAGTGTTGTCCCACCATCTCTTAAAACTTTCCATATAGCCACGTTACTCACCAAATATTAGAAAACCACAACCTTGGATACTCACAAGTCATAATTACTATACAAAATTCGCTTAACCAATAATGTTATTATATAGTTGCATTCCATCACAATCCATCACGCTCGGTTAGCCCTAGCTATCACTACGAAGTCAACCTTTTCATAGACATGACACCTCAAATTTAGGTATACCCATCAAATTCAAAGGACTAACCCAATTTGGATATGCACTTTATTACTAAATTACTTCAATTGCCTTTACCCAAGTATACTCATTGGGACTTTCTTTATCCATAAGCTTGTCATTCCGGTATCAATCAACTTCTTTATGGCTTAAGATAAAATCACCAGTCCTCATACCACCATCCTTATTCTTAACAAACAAGACAGGAGCACCCCATGGGGAAACACTAGGCAGGATGCAACCTTTATCAAGAAGCTCCTGGATTTGAGCTTTAAGCTCTCTCAATTCTGCCTGAGCCATGAGATAAGGAGGAATGGAGATGGGTGAGTGATAGTTTCCAAGTCAATGTAGAAATCTATATCTCTATCCGGAGGCATACCAGGCAATTCGGTAGGAAACACTTCCTTGAATTCAAACACTACAAGAATAGACTCAATAGAGGGAGACTCAATATCAATAACCCAAATATGAGCAAATTACGCCAAACACCCTTGCCCCACAAGTTTCCTACCCTGCACGAAAGATATGACCTTAGCTGACTTAGGTTTGTACCCCCTTCCCACTCTAACATTTCCCTACCCGGGATATCTAGATTTACCGACTTAGCATTACCATTAAGCACAACATAATAGGGGGATAACCCAGTCATGCCTAAGATTATATCAAATCAGTCATATCCAGCATAACCAAATCAACCCAAGTCTGAAAATCCATAAACACAACAGGACAAACACGATATACAAGAGTGACTATGACTGACTCTTCAACTGGGGTAGAAACATGGATGGGGGCATCAAGCACATCACAAACTGCATCAAATCCCAAGACAAACTGAACCGACACGTATGCATAAGTAGAACCCGGATCAAACAAAACAATAGCCATCCGGTCGCATACGAGAATAGTACATGTGACCACTGCATCAGACACCTCAGCCTCGGTCTTGCCCGGAAAGGCATAAAACTTATCCTTGTCATCTTGACAGGCAACCTCTTTACCTGGCTGCACTGCTCCTCTACCTGCTTTACCATTTCCCCGGCCTCGCTGATTTCCTCCTCATATGCCCAAGTTCTCCAGAATTTTACACACTTAATAACTTAACCAAATAAACATCGCTTCTATTGGAGCATTCATATCCTATTCCTCTTTGATATACAATCAATCTATGAAATCGTAGTATAGCTCCTAACCTCAATTGGCATAACTTAATTTCATCATTCGCTAAACAACCCATACATGTTATGAAAACAATACTAAATGCATTTCCCAAAGTAATGGTGTTCATTATCTAGCCGTCCCTTACCAAAACTTCTTGAATGTTGTCACTTATAAGCTAGAATCTGCAAATCTGACCTTAATCCCTTCACAAAAGATGATAGTAGCTAGCGAGCCCCACAAAACTCCTAATTTCAATCACAGAACTAGGTCGGACCCAATTCCTGACTGCTTCAATCTTTTGGGGATCTACCATTACCCCTTCCCTTGAAACTACATGCCCCAAAAAGGCAACCGAAGTCAACCAAAACTCATACATAGAAAATTTAGCATACAACTTTTGTCTCCCAAGGACACTCAAAACTATACGAAGATGGTCAGCATGTTCTTCCTCATTCTTAGAATAAACTAAAATGCCATCAATAAACACCATAACAAATGAATCTAGAAATGGTTTGAACACCCCATTCATCAAACTCATAAAAGTTGCAGGTGCATTTTTCAACCCAAACGACATTACTAGAAACTCGTAGTGCCCATAGCGGGTCCTGAATGTCGTTGTTGGTATATCCTCAGGTCAATCCTTAGCTGATGATAACCATACCTTAGATAAATCTTAGAGAAAACTAATGCCCCCTGCAACTGATAAAAAAGATCATCTATCCGAAGCAGTGGATACTTATTCCGAATGGTGACCCTATTCAACTGTCGGTAGTCTATACACATCGTCTATTGCTAGTGATGGTGTTACCACTTTTGTTGCTCTAGTTCGGACCATAGAGTGAAGGAGGAAAGATACCAATTTGTATCACCCAGATACCAATTGGATTCAAGTAATAGCACGAAAGGAGTAGAAACAAAGAGATTTCCTAAAGTCCTATAGCCTCTCGAATAAAAGTACAGACGTCTCTGTACCATTCGGCAAGACTCTACTAGACTCGTTTTGGTACAATGAGATCAACGAACCTAGGGCTCTGATACCAACTTTGTCACGACCCAGACCGTCATGATTGGCACCCACACTAACTCTCCGGTGGGAGAACCAAAAGGACACCCCAACTAATCAACTTAACCCAACTACTACATATTTAAAGCTACGGAAGAAGGTTTAAATAACTATTTAATTAATACAGAGTCCCCATAAACTCCGGAAGTTCAACTAACATCTAACAACCAATGCGGAAATACCCCTAGAACCTGAAACTCATTGTAACAAAACATATAAGGGCAACAAGTCTAAGAAAAAGGGGTACAACCCCAACTAACATAAGAAATATCTAAACACTCTAAGTCCGAAGAAAATGGACTAAACAATAGAAAGGACTTCATGGCAGCCTGAAAGACTTGGATCGCCCTTGAAATCTGGTCTCGCTCACTGATCTCCTAGCTGAGGTCTATCAATAGCCTCCTGAAGATGACATGTACTCAACAAAGAACGAGCAAGTGCAGTATCAGTACACAACCATAGTGTAGTGGTAGGATCACGCGGCTATCCTTGTAAGTGAAACATATATATGTAAGAAGTCACAACATAGTAAACACGCATATATCAAACATATACAATATCAATTATCATTTCAGGAGCAATATACAATTCCACATTCTCAACAATACACATATATGACAAGTCAATGTTCCTCTCATGGAACCCATATCCAAACTGTTAGTGAGCCGGATCGTGACACCTGATCCAAGTTAGTGTGTCGGAACGTGACACCCGATCAAAATGTATGTCGGTACGTGACATCTGATCCCAGTTAGTGTGTCGGAACGTGACACCCGATCCATTCAACATGCCGCAATCATAATCACAATGTACATTCTCATAATCATACAATCAAATGTTGATTCATCGCTTGAAATCATTCATTCATACTCATTTACATTAGGTGTGATCAATAGTGCAACATTCGCATACATACATGCATTACAATGAAGCAAATACTAGCATACATCACACAAACATGAAATCAAACCATCACCTACCTCGAACAAAGCTTGAATCTCTTAAGAAACTTGATTATTTCCTTTCCGGATTCTTTTCGCTTGTTCTTGGTCTACAAACAATCAATAAAATGCGAGGATCAATAAACAAGACCCAATTACCCCGGATTATAATCAATAATATCAATCCTAGGTCAAACCCTTGATCCCCATACCCAGTTTAGGGCTTTTTCCACAATAATTCCTAGATCAAAACCCTTCCCCATCGATAATTACCCAAGAAACTATGTTCTACGGATCAAAAAATGGATTCAGGAGTAAAATCCTTACCTTTGGTGCTATAAGAGGTGGAAAACCTTCAAGAAATATCCCTGGGTCGTTCCTTAACTCTCAAGATCGAATGTTGCATAATAATGATGTTTTTGGGGTTTATTTTCGACTTAAGTCGCGACTATCCCGCTCTGGCGGCCCCCATCCCACTACAGCGTCCCCGCCTTGGCGGGATAATTTCCACCCTGGTGACTTGCACGGAAATAGAGAGTCAAAATTTGAGTTCCAAACTCCCATTTCACAACACATCTTCATCCCATGACATTCAAAAACTACTCGTTCACGCTAAGATCAGTTTCGGGAGTTCTACTCACCCAAATTCAATTCCGTAAAGTTGTACGGGTTCCTTAACGTCTTAGCTATCCACTCATGTGATAAAAAATATAATTAGATCTATCATTCATTGCCAGATTTCCCTAGACCTCACATGACTCAGATTTCATCTAAATCTGGACTAGGCTAGGAATTCCCAAGTTACTACTCAAAAGTCTTTTGGGCCCATTTCTTTCCCCATTGGCTTTTCCCTAACGACGGGATCAGGTCGTTATAGTGCCGGTACGTGACACCCAATTCAATGCATGTATGTGTGCCGGTACCTGACAGTTGATCCAATGTATGTATATTTTCCGGTACGTGACACCCGATCTAATTCGCACAATCACAATCACATCCATAAAGAACATATTTACAGTCATACAATCAAGTATTAGGTTCATGGCATGCAATTGTACATATTTAGTCTGTTCATTAGGTTCGATTCATAAATCTTTATTCGCATACACACATGCATACAATATAGCAATCAATTGACATACATCACACAAACAGGAACTCAACAATTTCCTGTGGTTCTTCCCGTTTCAAAAGTTTTCCCTTGATTCCCAGGCTATAACTAAGTATTTAGGATATCCCCATTAGCTAGGATAGGCATTGTCTACCCCGAGTCGACCCTACGGTACATACTCCAGAATTCCTTCTCATTAATTCAATACCACCAACACGCACAGTTTCAAACATTTAGGCTAGCATATAGCATACATCGAGATCTATACAAGCACTACTGCACACATAATCATATCATAGCATCCAAGAAAAAATACCCTTCACACCAACAGTTAATTCAGACAATAAATAAGCACACATTCACAATTTCAAGTTACGACTCAAAGACAAGTCCAAATAATTAATTAATTCGCTCCATAGATGACCATTACTGATCACCCATGCACTTACACAGCCTCTAAGGCAAGATACCAATTGGAACCTTCCCAGTTCCAATTTACCTTGCTTGTGCCCTTTCAGCCATGACTACGGCGTCCAATTCACCTTGTTGAGATACCAATTGGAATCGCGAGATACCGATTGGACTCAACTCATACCACCAGTGACAACTCGCACGAAATGAGAGAAGAACCGAAACAACTTCCTAGAATGCTTCATAGCTTCCTGAAGATTAGATGTGGACGTCAACACACCAATCCACATGAGTCTATTACACATCTGCTCTTATACTGGGAGACCGGTAACCTGGGCTCTGATACCAATTTGTCACAACCCAACACATCGGGCTGTGCGGGCACCTACTCTAACACCTAAGTAGGAGAATCCTTGATTCCTAAACAGTTTAAAACATGCGGAAGATGAAGAAAACTAAGATAGAAACAAATTCATGGAGATTTTTATAAAATAAGAGTTTAAAACGTTTCAAATTTAATCCTTGTAAAGTAATTAACACCCCAGGGATCTAGTCTAAACAGGTACAAGAGCTACTAAGATTACATGGTATAAAAATATTAACAAATGACGCAGCTCTCACCACATGAAAGGAAAAATAGAAGCTGTTGGAGATTGTCTTCGTCTTCACCTATGAAACATCACTGACCCTGCAACCAGACTATGCCAAAAGGCATAGCTAGAGTAGTATCAGTACAACCACACGTACTGGTAGGCATCATCGGTCAACCCGATGCCCACCGCATAATATAAGAAATCGACTAGCAAGAAACATGCAATAAGACTGTTCATTCCTCCACCTTTATATTTTGCTGATACTTAAACATATACTGGTACACTGGACTCTAACCCCTATCTCAATCAATCCTTGATCCTAGCTTAACCGTTCTATCTCTTAGAGGAGTTTTCGGATGTAACCACTACCAACCCAGCAAACCACTCACGACACGCCCGTACTTCTTCCACATCACCACTCAACCCTTGACCCCATAGTTCATTCTATCAAGGCTTGTTAGCCGTTTCAATACCCATCCAATTCCAGAGTAATACCCAACTATTAATAGTGACGACATAGCACCATCCCAATTCTTAACGACAATACACATCGCCACCTCTCTAAATAACACATGATAACATCGGGACCCTTGGTCTCCACTTACTATACCATATCCCGATTTGGGCCTGACCATTCACAGTTCATTTATTAACGAGATATATCCAATTAACTTACGACACCACAAACCCATGTATATATATATATATATATATACAATGCAAAATTCAGTTATCAGTTTGCAGCAACATACCGTCCCACATTATCAATAACAAACAGATATGAACATATCAACCACACATGGTTCTCTCATGGAACCCACACCCCAAACGGTTAATATGTAGGAACGTGATACCCGATCCAATGCATGTATATATGTCGGAACGTGACACCTGATCCAATGTATGTATGTGTGTCGGTACGTGACACCCGATCCAATGTATGTATGTGTGTCGGTACGTGACACCCGATCCAATGCATTTATATGTGTCAAAACTTGACACCCAATCCAATGTATGTATTTGTCTCGGTACATGACACTCGATCAAATGTATGTATGTGTGTCGGTACGTGACACCTGATCCATTGTATGTATGTGTGCCGGTACGTGACACCCGATCCAATACATGTATGTGTGCCGGTACGTGACACCCGATCCAATGTATGTATGTGTGCCGGTACGTGACACCCGATCCAATTCGCACAATCACATCCATAACGAACATATTTACAGTCATATAATCAAGTATTAGGTTCATGGCATGCAATTGTACATATTTAGTCTGTTCATTAGGTTTGATTCATAAATCTCTATTCGCATACCCGCATGCATACAATATAGAAATCAATCGACATACATCACACAAACAGGAACTCAACCATCACCTACTCCTAATTCGCAGAATAGGGATTCCTCCTATGGTGTACGTCTGCGGTAACACCTAAGAATACATATAAAATCATCTCTTTTCGGTGCACGAAAGCCTACGCATGAATTCTACCATCAATTACCCATATACTACGCAGTGAAATACAAATTTATAACTACTCAATTAAATAAACCTAGCCTACTTGGGTGCCAAGCAGACGTAGAGAGATTACAGCTCCAATCCAGTCTTCCGAACGATGAGACGGTGGATTTTGACCAGAAATCCACAAGCTATTGACATCCTTACGCTAGAAATCTCCTTCTCCTTCCTTCCCAAGCCTAGAGAAGCCTTTCGGGGTTTTCTGGGGTGGTTCTCGCCTCTTTTTGGTGTTTTTTGGAAAAAGGAGAAAATAAGACTTCACGTTATTCAAATTCTGTCTCGCCGATCCCGCTTTGGCGCGCCCTATCCCGCTGGAGCGCCGCCGCCCTAGCGGCATGTGGCCCGCTCTGGCGGGATGAGGGGCCCAGCTTTTCCTGACGTTTTTCCTTTCCTAATTAACGAAGGTTCAGGTCGTTACAAATTATTATTATTATTATTATAAGTATCTCTTATTTAATATTTAGATTAAATGTATTCAATATATGTAATTAAATGTATTCAATATATGCACCATTTATCAAAACTTTGGTAGATATTATAAGTTAATAAAAATTTAAAATTTATAATCAATTTTTATCTTGTATTGCATTAAAAATTTACTGAATAGATAGTCAAAATCTGTGAAATAAATTACCGCATATACATAAGTTATTAAAATCATAGAAAATAAATCTGTTACAAATATTTTAGGAGATATCAAGTTTTGATTTTTATTATATTAAGATATTTTCAAAGAGATAGTCATAAATTGTGAAGAAATATAGGTGAATATATTATTGATTTGTATTTGTGTATGAGCAGGACATGGAGTCTCCTATTTTTATTGTGTAGGAGTTTAATATTATTATTTTTGAAAGCATAATATTTTCAAATTTGAATACTTTTAATTATTTAATTAAATTTATTTATTATAATGTTTATCAACTTGAAAGTCACTTATAATATTTATCAACTTGAAAATTGTCAAGTGGCTTTTCAATAGCTTGTCACTTGGCTCAACTACATTGCAAATTACTCTTCTTTATTATATATATACCTAAATTTTCTATCAAACTTTTTTTCATATTTAACTTCTCTTCTTTTTGAATTTCGTTTTCTAACTCCTTTTTTTAGTTTGTTTAAAAAGAAATGTCTTTTTTCCTTTTTTAATAACTACAATTTTAATTTTTCACATGATATTTTTAAGAATAAACAATATTTTTATTCTTTAGCTTAAGCTTACAAGATTCAAAAAATTATTTACTCTCTTAAATTTCATGTCAAGTAAAAAATTAGATAATTTTTTTTGTTTTCTTAAATTTTTGTATCAAGCCAAAATCAAATAAAAAAATGCTTTCTTAAATTTTATGTCAAAAATCAGATAAAATTATTTACTAAAATCAGATGAAAAAAATAAAATAGAGGGAGTATTCTTTTCCAAATTTGTAGAAAAAATAGCGGCACCTCCATCTCTTATCTCCCACGTTACCTCTCTCTTCCACTATGTCTATTTTTTTTATTTGTTGAATTTAGTGTTTTATTATTAGACATATTCCTTAAAGAAAATGAATATGCAATGCTCTTTCTCACTTTTTTATTAAATATAAATATGCAATGCTCTTCCACTTTTTGCTATTTCTCACTATGAATTTTCAATGACCTTTTTAGGACTATTTCAATCAGTAAATTCCAAATATTTTTGTTACAAAGTAAATTAATTTGTTATAAGTTGACTACATTTAATGACAAAACGTATTTGTCCCCGTACTTTTTTTTAATTGAATACAAATTAATTTTTTATTTTGTAATAATTGTAAGTGTCACTAATCATGATAAATTTAGTATCGTCACAATTATATCTTGTCGGTAAAAGCAATACGTTTAGTGACAAGATGATAGATTTAACTATAATACTGTTAACCTTTTTATAGTGATAAATTTGTTCCTAATTTATACATTTTAGGAAGATTTTTTTTTTGTATATAAAAAGTAGTCATTGGTGCCGAAATTATATTTGTTCAACTACGATATACATATAACTTTAGAGACAACTGGAGTCGTCACTAATTGAAACTAAATAATTTGTGAAGATTTAGTTTTGTCCGTGATAATAACTTTTTTAGTGACAAAATATAGTATTAACTACAAAAAAAATTATAATTTTTATTACAAATAAATTCGTCTCAAATGTTTACGCATTTGGAAACGATTTTTCTTTTTGTAGTTAATATAATACTTTTAGCGACGAAGCACTAAATCATCTTTGTATACTTTTAGCAACCCACATTTAGTGATGACTGATTGACGAAATTTTTTCATCACACAAGATTTTTAGTGAAGAAATATGATTTATAAGTGACGAAATTATTTGTCCCTGATAATCGAATTTGTTGTAGTAACAGTATCATCACTTGTTCAGGTGTAGCTGTCATTTGTTTCAAAAATATGTAGAAGATAAGTCAATTTGAAAAAAATCATGAACAAAGAATCTACGCATACACAAGTCAATTAGAGTTGGCATTAGCATTTAGTTGGCGCTTTCAAAAAAGTATTCATGTCATTTATTTCATAATAGTTTCTAAATATCCCGGTGCAGATTAGCATCATGTACTGAGGAATATATAATTGTACTAAAGTTCACTTCTACTATAGATTTTAAATATTTAGTTGTTAGGTGAAAAGAGTCAAGTGACACACCTTATAGTCAGAAAAAATGCCTAATTAAGTTAAATTGACACTAAAAATATCAAAAAGCGACATGAAAGCAAAAAGGAACCTGAAATAGAATTGTAGATGAATAAATAAAGAAAGATGAATAGGAAGAAGGGTGCTCTATAAAAGAGTCAAGTGGGACACTTCAAAGTCACAAAAAACACCTAATTAAGTTACAGATGCACTCAAAAAATCAGAAAGCCACATAAAAGCAAAAACAACCCTACATAGAAATATTAATATAGAAAAAGAAGAGGAAAATACAGAAATGAGTTATGACCAAGGATATTCTATAAAAGGATGAAACTTTAAAAGACAAGTAAAATATTGAATCATGTGAAAGAGAGAAAAAGATACTTTTGGAGCCAAGAGGAACCACAATCTACATATATAATGTGAGATAGGAATGAATACAAAATGCTTGATGGATCCTTGGATCTATATTTAACTTTTCTATTTTAGAGTAAAAGATCATTCATAAATACAGAGGGCATATCGTAAATTAGAAAATGAAATTTATAATAGATTAAATCATGAGAATATCAAAGCCTCACTGTATCCAAGTAGCACCTTGTGGGAGTCCAAAAGTCATTAGCAGGTTAGGCATATGATGAAAGTCCACCATTATGATCCTTCTACTTGCTTCCCTTTGGTTTGTTAAGCTTTCCTCAAACTTTTTCTTGCTTAATTCAAACTTCATTTTCATGTCTCTGATGCTTTGTGTTTCTTTTTGCATTGCATAGATATGCAAAAAGAAACAATGCATCAGAGACATGAAGATGAAACTATGTTTGAATCAAGCAAGAGAAAATTTAAGGAAATGTTAGCAAAGCAAAGGAAATTAAGCCAATAGAAGGATTGTAATGGTAGACTTTAATCATATACCTAAACCTGCTAAATACTCTCGTGCTCCCGCAAGACGTTGCTGAGATACGAAGAGGTTTTGATATTCTCATGATTTAATCTGTTTCAAATTTTATCTTTTTTTCATTTAGTTTACACCCTTTGTATGTATGAATGATCTTTTTCTTTGAAATAGAAAAGTTAAAAAGATCTCAAGGGATCTACAAATATTTTGTGTTCATTCTTTTCTCATATCATATATGTAGATTTTGTGGCTTTGATACAAATCTTTGTTTCCAAAAGGGTCTTTTTCCCTCTTTCACCCGTATTATCGTTTTACTTGTCTTTTAAAGTTCCATTTTTTTCCTTGGAACTAAGTGTTGCTTTATTTTCTTAATTTACTCTTTCTTTTCTGTTTTTCCTAGCAATGTTGTATATATGCTATATTTGAATGAAAAAATATGGGTTTTGGCTTATATATCGTCTTGTCTATGTAAGATTTGACAAGAGTTGCATAGTGTTTATAACCCATTGACTAATATGTTTTATGCTAGTATTTCATGCTTCAGTGTTTACAAGTAGTTGTGTTTGAATGCACAAAGACAAGAGGTTTGTCATCATCAAAAAGGGGGAAATTTATTGGCATTTATGCCATTTTAATGATTGACAAAGAAAGATGAAACAGGTCAGTCAACATGGTCTAAAGGTACACTATCATGAGTAGTTGAAATCGGAAAAACTTTCAAAATGAATAAAGACAAGAGTGCATAAATTAAGGAATAAATAATGCTAATTTCGTGATAAAAGCCAACAAAATAAACATCTGATGTGTTCAAGAGAAAGAATCAATGAGTTTGATTTGAAGAAGGAGTCTAAAATGGAAAGGAGTTTTAATGGAAGAAGGTGTCTCACTTGAAGTAGAACTCTTCAAGTTACTGCTAATTTAAAGAGTTGGAGTTCGACTACAACATAAAAAAATCAATGAATTTGATTTGAAAGAGTCTAAAGACGCAAAAAATTTAATTGAATAAGGAATCTCACCTGAAGTAGAACTCTAAGCCAAGAGATATCATGTCAATAAGGAGTTTGAAGTGAACAATAACTTTATGAAGAATTGTGCTTAATAGAGGTGAAGCCGTCCAGAAACATAGCAAAAAGAGCAATTGAAAAATTGACTTCGTAAGTGCTACCAGTGAACACATCGTTTATGTGTTAGGAGTTTTTATTTGTGAATGAGTCTTGATGTAATCTTAGTTTAGTGAGTTATTAACTGAATTAAGAGTGTTGTCTTCAAGTTGGGATAACTCGAAGAGTTGGGAAAACATACCTTGGGAGGTTTGTGTTGAAGTTTAGGATTTAGAGTTAGTTCCTAGGATTACAAGATTTGTAATACGAATTCATAACTTGAAGGTTAGGAATTAGAGTTAGTTCCTAGGATTGCAAGAGTTGTAATCTAAATCCATAACGTGAAGTTAAGGAATTAGAGTTAGTTACGTAGGTTGCAAAGTTTGTAATCTATTTTCTGTTGAGGATCAGTGATTTAGTGAAGTTGGAATTAAATCATGTAGGGGTACATGTCGAGGTTTTTTACACCTTTTGATTCGGGTGTTTTCCACGTAAAATCATTGTGTTCTTAATTTATTGTTCTTACTGTTACTATGAAACATGTTAGGTAACCTGTTTCATTCCTAGTCGAATCTAGGGTAAATTACTAGGTCGCAGATTATCAGAATGTAACAAAAATAATATAGTTGCCACTTTTTATATTTAGCAGCAATAATAAATATGAGTATTTATAACCAACACTTTGCATAAATGTCCTTAAAAACTTTAACAACTCTAGATGAGATGACATTAACTCAACTTCCACTAAATATTTTGCGGCAGTAGTTAAAAAATAATCTAATGCCACTAAATGAATATTTAGTTTTAGTGTTATTTCTTTTTTAGGTATCCAACTTCATAATAAATAACAGAAAAAGACAACGTCAAGCTAGAGCACATATATAATCTAACGTAAATACCACAAAATGAATCTATAAAAAGGACATTTCACGTGATGAGTCATTAAAATAAAAAACAATATAAGAATTGTAATTCAAGAATGATTCTGGAATCATTAACACTAGGGCTAAAACAAACACATGGAAATAGATAGACACTAGTCATTGAAACAATTAATACAGATGGATACAAATTGAATAAAAATGTGAGAAAGAACCTTGATGGAGTAAACTTTCTTCACTGTATTGATGAAAATCTCTAGGCATTAGATTACAGTAGAAAATCACAAGTTAAACTTTGCCAACTCGACTCTACCTCCATTTAGATCTTGAGCAACCAGATTTGTTGTGTTGTTGTCTTAGTTTTTGGTGAACCACAGTAGAATGACTGTTTTCATGACATTTTGAAAATGGTGTCTTTGAATTCTTCATGGCTATGTAATGGTAAAATATGAATGGAGAATGTGATTGAGGTTGTTTCTTTTTTTGGGCTAGCTGCAGCTGCTCCTCTTTTTCTTATAGTCCCTTCTTTTAGTTTTATAGATTAGGGTTAGGATAAATGTGATCTATTTCTTTGTGTCTAAACTTCCTAAAATGCCCTTATAGATTTGGGATAAGATCAAACATAAATTGGGGGTGGATTCAATCTTTACATTTTTCTTTTATAAATAACCAAAAATAAAATACTACCTTAATATTAAATATAAAAAAATTAAAAAACATATTTTCAGATTTTTTCCTTGCAAATTGAAAATAAAAGTATCATCTAAAAAATGACTATTTTTGTGGTTTTGCAATTTATCAAGTAAAAGTCTACCAAAAATGACATAAAAATTAGATCTAAAATAGATATTTTAAGATAAAAAATGGGTTGAATCGAGGAGGATCAAAACTCACGTATCTACAATAACAAACTTTTATATTAATTAATAAGGTTCAACATTATAAAACTATAACTAGCCATACCCAACTAGCTAACTCAAAAAACAGAAAAATAATTTTTATTCTTGCTATTAATAAATTCATATGGTTGCAATTTTATGAGATCGTTTAAACCCTTCAAGATTGAGCGTCTATGTCCCTTTGTTTTATTTTAGTATTATTTACTACTTAAATTACTAAAAGTACCTTCGCGAGCGGATTGAATTATAGTTAGGGAAATATTACAAGCTCAAGGAGATGTTTAATAGGCATAACTCTTTTGGAAGTTCAAATTTAATTTTCTATTCCTGGTTGCATCTAGTAGTATTCTAAAAGGATAAAGTAGTTTTCATGAATGTTTACCATATTATGTCTAGGTATTAGAATTATGAGACAATTTGATTGTTCATTTTTGTAGGTTTAGACGATAATTAGTCATCTTGATATTGATAAATAAGTCATCATACGACGATTCACATTAATCATTCACAAAAATTATAGTATTTTTTTTTTTAAAAATAATTATTTAATTAATACATTATCTTGTACTAAACTCAACATATATATATATATATATATATATATATATATATATATATATATTATAATTATATTTCATAT